>BLKR01003211.1:0-155953 GCA_011170035.1 Teleogryllus occipitalis | reverse complement strand
GACAGACGGACAGACGTACAGACGGACAGACGGACAGACAGACGGACAGACAAACGGACAGACAAACGGACAGACAGACGGACAGACAGACGGACAGACAAACGGACAGACAAACGGACAGACAAACGGACAGACAAACGGACAGACAAACGGACAGACAGACCGTTAGATAGACGGACAGACACACGGGCAGACTCATAGACAGACGAACAGACAGACGGACAGACAGACGGGCAGACACACAGAAGGACTTACAGACGGACAGGCGGATGTTAAAAAAAACAACACTTTTTCGGTATCAGGAGACCACAAAACGTGTATTTCCGTTGACATCTCGAAATCAATTTTCCGCAACATTACGTAACTTTCTCTATACTACGTATATTACTCCCGTATATAAAACGTATGTATACGAGAAAGTAAAAACTAATTCCAAGTTCTTGGCTTATCACAATAATGAGCGTGAAAAATTGAAAAAAAATCCAACATTTACAAATAAATATCATTTTAATCTTCATACACAATTTTACTATTAAACTTCTGTACTTCACAAGAAAGAAAATATTCTAAAGATATTCAGATTTTACTGAAATACTGAGAGATCTTAACTTCAACGACGTAATTTCGAATTCATGATAGATACAAAAAGTGTATTTTTAATACATTTATGTTTTGGTTTAAATCCTCTAATTTACTTCAGCACCTGCATATGTGTATTTAATTGTATTACTGTGCTTTTTTAATAAAATTCCCTATTTTCATTGCACAATATTTATAAACATCAGTGACGCTTTTACTTTTTAACTTTTTTAAGGTAAATAGAAATATGTTTTTAACAATAACACGTAAGGCAAATAAATTGAAAGTAAACGTTGAAAAGACCTGAAACTTTAGTATTCCTGAAACTTCGGAAGACGCTGTTTGTAACGCTAGGCATATTGATCCAACTATGGGAATATTCCCAAAACGTGAAAACTCTGCCTCGAAAGTAGTCAAGTATTTGTTAAATGTTCTTAACAAGATTCTTAATATAAAAAGAATAAACCAATACTCTTTTCGCAGAATTTCCCCTAAATATTTTTGTATTAAATGCAATATTTAAAAAAAGTTAGCCTTACGAATTATCCTCATTTTTCAGTCAAAATCAACTATATGCAGAGTGTTTATCAGTATGTTTCTTTTGTTTTCTCTATTCTTAAGTGAAAAATCTAACCAAAGCTGAGAATTCAAACACGATGTGAGTTACATTTGGTATGCTCAAAATGTGTATAAACTCTTAGAATCTCAAATATCCTCAAAACTGTGAAACATATTAATTAAACGAATCAGCCTTTTAACTAGGATAAAAAACGCACATATACATCGCGTGCTATTTTAGTGAATGGAAGAAACAATTGGAACAAGGAGGTAATTGAGCGTATCCGCTGTTGCGCAAAGCGGGAGGCGAGCGGTGGCGGTGGTGCCCTTTACTTTCAGTCGCTCGGCGCGACCCGTATCCACGTGCACAACTCGCTCCCGCGCGCTTACCCCAAATGGATGGTTTGTTAAGCGCCAGTGATTAGCGCACCGAACAAAAACTTTTACGTTTTAAAAACTGGAACGCCAGAGGAAATAAGACACTTGAAAGAAAACGTGTTATGTAGGAGAAATGAGTTTTTTTCTGCGTGAGCTGACCAGCTATTTGTCTTCAAAGCATTACGCTCTTTACAAGTGAGTGAAATTTTTATGGAGTTTTTCTCATAAAAATATTAAAAAAAACATGTTAAATGTAGTGCCCCGTTTCTGGAAAAGATGAAATAATAAATATAAGGATGAACTTCAAACAACAGAAGCTTACGAGTTGCGAATCTCCTGCAATGTCAAACATTCTCATTTACTCACTTATTGCAAAACCACAGATGTATTAATGCAAAATCAGGGTGAGAACGTATAATTATAATTTGGATAGACCATCATTCTTAATGTATGTTTTAAAATCGAACGAATTAAATCTGATGCCAAGTACAAAACCCCGAGACAGCCAGTTGAGGTGGTTGAAGGTCTATATGAAAGATTGAGGGATTGTTCAATGTTTAAACTGAGCCCCTATTCCCCTAAGAACTGACAGGGGCTTCCCTAACATTTTTCGTGGTTTGTATCAGGAATAAATAGAGAGAATAGGAAGGGGAGGGGAAGGAACAGTGGGGAGAGGGTGGGGCCGCAAAGGGCGAGAAGGTGGGGTGCAGCAGGCCGAAATGGGGCGAAGTGAATCGGGTCATTGCGAGGCGAGAGAGTGAGATTGGATGTGGTGGAGTGAGTGCGAGCGAGAAGTGGAAGAGAAGGGGTGGGATGGGGTGGGGTTGGTGGGGTGTTGTGTAGTGTGGTGGAGTGGAGTAAGTGGGGTGGGGCGGGGAAGGTAAGGTAACGTGTGGACACCGGACGGAGAGAGTGAGCGGGGTGCAGCAGAGAAGGTAGAGTGGAACGGAAATTTCAATAAAATTATTTCCATTTTTGTACAATAAATATCTTTAATTCTTTCTCCAGTCTAATGGATAATTGTGACAAATACCTGTGCAATATCGCGTCACTTGAGCTTTTCTTTAATAATAGTTATATTTATTTTATTTTTTCTCAGAACGTCAGCCTTGTCAGACCTAATTTATCTAGTGATTTTTTAAACAATTCATTAGAAACTCAAAGAAATAGGCGTAGTGGTAATTTGAATCTATCTGCACTTCAAAATACCTATTATGAAACTCATCTGCTCTTGAAAATATTCATATATTTAGGAGAGACTGAAAAGCCTCTTAATTTCAGATCAGAATCATGAAAGAGACAACGATTCGGGATTATATGGCACCAGTTGCAGATACCCGCAGAACAAAATATCAGACGCCGAAGCATATAGCCGGCAGCTAAATAAACACGCAAAAAGCGCCCGCCGGAACATAAATTGCCGGTCGTCGTCAGCCAGTTGTTCCCAGCGCGGCGAGGCGGAGGAGCGTCGAACGTAATCCGGGCGAAACCCGGTCAGACGGCACCTCGCGCACAGCGGCGGATGCAGAACCGGCTGCCGCAGCGCGGCGCGGCGCGGCGGGCGCGTGCGGCCAGCGCTTGTCTTCTCTTTGGGCGCCCGAGGCCCAGGAAACGCTGGGGCGGCGCCGCCCGGCCGCGCCCACTGCCCGCCCCCTCCCGTTCTCCTCGCCCCGCCGCCGCGCCGCGCCTCCGAACGAGTGCGTGCACGCGCGCGCGCGCGCCCGCCCGACGCTCCGCGGGCGAACAAGCAGGGCAGATAAGCCAATGGAGGAAACGATTCGCGTGTGACGCAACGGGCCATAGGCGAGAAAGAGACAAGAACGGATGCAAGAGATAAACGAAGGAGAAAACAATGACTGAGAGTTGAAAGATGGTGGAAATTAGTATATGATGAACTGGAGGATAAAGAACAGAAGAAGACAGAATAAGAAAACAAGCGGAAGATGGAAGGGGAACTGGTGAGAAGGGAGAGAGAGAGAGAGGAAGGGAGGGAAAAGGGAGTGTGAGAGAGAGAGAAACAGCAAGGAAGTGAGATAGAGTGAGAGAACAAGAAAGAGCACTAGAAAGAAAGAGGGAGAGAAAGAGAGAGAGCGCAAGAGAGATAGTGCAAGAGTGAAAGAGAGAGCGAAAGAAAGAAATATAGCAAGAGAAATAGAATGAGAGAAAAAGAGAGAGCGCGAAAGAGAGAGAACGTGAAAGAAAGAGAGCGCGCGAGAAAGAGAGAGGGAGTTCCAGAGAAAGGAAGAGAGTGTGTGAAAGAAAGAGGGAGAGTACACAAGAGAGAGAAAGTGAGTACAAAAGAGTAAGAGAGCGCGAGAGCAAGTGAGCGCAAGAACAAAAGAGAGCGAGAGCAACAGAGCGAGAACGAGACAGCAAGAACGAGAGCAAGACAGCGAGAGAAAGAGAGCGAGAGCACGAGAAAAGTGCGAGAGCGAGAGGGAGAGAGAGAGAGACAGAGAGAGAGAGAGAGAGAGAGAGATGGGAATCCACGCAAACGATGTAAATAAAGAAAAAAAATATGAAATTAGAGCATCGATGTAGATGTAATCATAAATATCATTCGGAATTTGAAATCGTAATAAGATATGAAAGAAACAGATATAGAGAAGACGCAATAAAAACTGTAAAAATCAGGAATAACATAGAAAAGGTAAGATATCCGAAAGACAGTGGAAGACACTAAACAGAATTGCAGACAGTAAACTACAGAATAATTCACAAGTATATGTAATAACTAAAAATGAAATATAGAGCAGAGTGGCAAGAACAAAATAAGAGGAAGATTTTAGCTATGCCGGAAAACGAAAATATACATTTTTTATTGTCATTATATTACGTGTACGCACGTTTGTAACAAAGACACAAATAAAATTAATAAACAGAAGACTCGTTGCAAGAGATGCAAATCAGTAAAATTATATTCTAAAAAGGAAAATGAAATGAAAATATTAGCAAATGAGATTTTCGAAGTCTTTCATGAAAATGTCATGTAGAATTAACGGAAACGTAGAAAACATGATAAGGGCAAAGGGATGTCTCTTCCAAACGCATGAATAGAAACGGAAACATATGTTATATATAATAAAGGAATATATATATATATATATATATATATATATATATATTGGTAGACACATTCCTTTGCTTCCTTATCATTTACGAATCCTATTCATTTGCGAATTTTCTGCAATCAAGAGGCAACCATTTTCACCCACAACGTTAAAAAAATGTGATACATACTAAGTGAAGTTAAGATAAGTATACATACAACAGCCAATATGATCAGAAGAATAAATTTTTCATCTCTCTTTGAAAGTTTATCCTAAATTTTCAACGTCGGTTTACAAATCAGAGATGACGGAATGACAAACGGACGGAATGACGGAATCGGCATTTCACAGATTAAGCTGATATCCAAGTTAATTGTTTTGAAGACTTTCATTCAATGACTATGGTGTTCAAATTACCTCATAATATTGAAACTTCCAGTGATTCATGTCATAGAATAAAATTCATGACAACTTAATTTATTCTCTTTAGCTATATCATCTTTATGATAATTGCATAAAGGATTGAAATTGTTCTCAAACTTCTAAGGTGTTCAGTTGAACTTAACTGAAGTTCTCTGTCACTCACTCTCCATGCCTTCTCACTTTCCGTCTCGAAAACCTTAGAAGTAACATGTTCCACCCTGATGGCTCTGCGCACCTTTTGGAGTCAGTGAGCGCCGGGCGCCGCGGTGATGTCCGTCCCTTCGCATTCCGGTGGGTAATTAGCGTTGGCCGGCTGTCGACCGAGCCCTCAATGGAGCCGCTTCCTTTCTCCGCTTAGGGAGGGGGGCGCGTCGCTGTTCGGAGCGAATGGCCGGAAGTGATTGCTGGCGGCGAAGGCGGCGGGTGCAGGAGCGGTGGAGGTGGAGGCGGCGATGGAAGAGGAGGCAGAGACGGTGACATTAGCGATGACGACGATGACGCCCGTCGATATTGATGTCAATGTGAATGACAGCCGTGACTGTGAAGGTGACGCTTCATGGCGGAGAAATGATTATCGATATTTGTAATGGCAGCCACGATAGCGACGACGGTGACGGTGGCGGCGATGTCGATGACGATGACGATGACGGTGGTGCCGGTGGTGGTGCCGGTGGTGGTGGCGATGGTGGTGATGATGATCGCGGGGGCGACGACGACGGCGACGGCACCGGCGACTGTGACAGCGACGACGGCATTGGTGATGGGGGTGACGATGGCGGCGACGGCATTGGCGGTCGAGGCGGTGACAGCGTGCATGGTAGTGAGACGTGGCCGGCAATGGGGCTTCCCTTCATTGAATTGTGAGAGCGTCTCAGAGTGTCTGTTACGTTGCAATGTTGTCTCATCTCGAGATCTGAATTCAGACTGAAATGATGTTTGTTTTATTTGTTCGGTTTCGATGTTGTAGAAACTCTACATTCCTGTTTGTACAATGGAGCGTAAGTATGAATCATGCAGGGTCTTGAGAGATACAGCGGGTAACTGGAATAAAATTTCGTTAGTCTCAGTAAATGTTTTAGACTTATTTTTGTGGAACATTACTTTCAAATACTTCGGCAAAAAATGGAGAATGGACCTCACTCTGAGTTGAGAGGAAATGTATAAGATGTTTCATAGTAGATATGAAAATGGCGATGCTCTTCACTAATACACAGCACGTATATTTTTTGTTGATTATAAAACCTGTCTTCAAATAAACCATCAATTTTTATTAATCGAAAAATGATTCGAAGCCATTGCCTACGGTTACAATTTTATGTTTACTGTATAATAATAATAATAATAATAATAATAATAATAATAATTATTATTATTATTATTATTATTATTATTATTATTTATTTTTTCATTTGCCCAATTTTGTTTTAAAATGAAGTTCAGTAGAAAAATTAATTCAGATTGAGGATGGTGCCTTAGTTTTGGGCGATATGAAATATGCGTGCGTTAAGCTAATGGTGTCAATACATTCTTTTTCGCACATTTCCGAATTAGGCATCGAAAACTTCTCAAGTTCCTAAGCGATGGGATACTCCCTGCTTTCAGTATTTTTTTTCAAGTTATTTCAGATACACCCTGTAAGATAAAGAATGCGTAGCGAAAGGAATTCCGGCCCCCCAGAAATCGTGCTAAAATCTGAGTTCGCTGCTTGGGAAGCGTTCGGAAGCAGAACAAGCGTTTCATCGGAGGCATGACAGTGGATAATGAGGAGGGAGGCGAGGAAGACGGGCAGTAGTAACGGAGACGGTTCACCGCTCACCAACTTTCTCCGCGTAGAAAATTCGGGACTTGGCGCCCCAGAGCCAAGTGCAATGTGGTGACCTTGTGAGTTTCGGAAGGGGGACAGCCCGGTGAGACAATTTGTGCAGGGGCCCTGTGGTGGACGGGAAGCAAGGGGGTAGATGACTCGATGTGTTAGCGGTTCGGTCACTAACGTCAGGTGGGTAGGGGGGCAAGTTAATGCTAGGTTCAGCTGGTTCGTTCGGATAGGTAAGGAGGGACAAACATGTAGAAAGTGTGAGAGAGCAGGTGCATGTGAGAGGGTAAGCGTATAAAGAGAGCGAGAGTGAGGGAAGAGTGTTTTATAGAAATCGGGTGGGAGAGCGTGTGGGAGGGAAATTCGTTGGTAGGGTGGATTGGTTGGGAGGGTGGATAGTTCAGTGGGATGGTGGGTGGATAACGCTGAAAGAGATCCCTGAAAGCTGCTCCCGGTAAATTAGGCACTGCCGATGCAACAGGCATTCAGGTGTTCCCTTTGTGTGTTGTACCTTCTCGAGTGGTCGGTGGACTCCATTCGCCGAAACTCGTTTTGCGTCCTGATTCTCTTGATTGGTTTCCGGAGACAATGAATTCAGTGTCCGTTTGAAATGAAAAGGAGAAAGGTTAATCTGGGAGGGTCCGCGTAGGCGGATCCATTAAAGTAATTTCGTTTGAAATGATAACGTCACTCTGATGTCCAACGATGAATGTTTGAGTATCACGAATCCTCATGGATTAAAGGGAGTTTCGAGAAAGAGTGTGGAATAAATAAGTGTTTCGTATGTATAAAAACGGTGCATAATTTTACCTGAAAAATATTTCATTTTGTTAACCAAATAAAATCGAAATTTTGCACGAAATTGATTTCACCTTCATATCGAAGGAGAGTGTGCAGAACTAACTTGTTTATAGTCTGGGGATGCTATCTAGATTTCAATACTAACGAATTAGATTTCAATACTAATGAATGGCGATGAGTTCTCAACTTGACGGATTGCCAGGAAGACATGTGTCTTCCTGACATGTATGCCATTGTCAGGAAGACATGTGTCTAGAAAGGCAGGGAAGTGAAGTCAACGCATGTGTTTATATAATTTGCAAAAGAATCATCACGATATGATAACATTCAGTTTACCTTTAATCGGAAGGAAAAATGGAAGAAGATCTAAAAACATGATCTTTAGCTTCACACCTCCACATTTAATAACACATGTTCATACAAGTTACAAGAAAATATACTGCGAGTGAAAGTGCAAATTTACATAATTATGGCAGGAAGTAGTCTAGCCAAGGATAATAAAATTGCAAATGTGTTAGCAAAATCACATAAACCTTAAATAACATCTTCAAATCTGATGCATCTCTTAGATACAATCCAAAACAGTTTACCACTCTTTATACACGACGTCTTCAATTCCAAAAGTTGGTATTCTTTGAAACCCACCAAACAGTGATAACATTACGAGATTATTTAAAAATTTGTGAAGTAATGGCACAAATACATTTCCACACCTACAATATTTGTTCGAATATCCAACCAACAAGGCTGTTACGTGAACATATTTGTGTATTATTCAAATATATAAACACGCATTTTTGTCTACAGAAATGAACCACCTAAACAACGAATTAGATTGAGTTAACTTTTCAACCTTGTTCTTGAAGACTCATTAAGTATTAGAAACATAAATAACTAAAGAAGTTGTTACGTAGGAATACACCTGAATGCGTTAATATAAGGTTGTGAGCAACCGGTGAGCGTGCTGTTGTTATTGAACTCATTTGATATCTATCGATGATTAATAACAATTCTAAAAAACTGAACTTTATCCCCATTAATGAAATCTATAATTCTACGTTATTCGAAATAAATTATTACTTTCTGTGTACTTAAGAACTCTATCCTAAAACGTTACAATTCGGCATTTATTTCTCCTTGCAGTTTCAAACTAGCCAAACTTCACAATAGTTGCATGCGAGGGAATCAAATGTGCAGAAAAGAAAGGTTTGAACGGTTTTATTTTGATTGGCTTCTGAGGAAACATTTCTGCTCATAAAGTAACACGTATGTAGTAAAGAGAAAAATGAGTAGTTAAACCCACAAGCATTGCTCATTTCTCTATCATTTATCATAAGGCAGCTTTAGCTAATACTTTGAGCCATTTTTAAATTCGTGTGGAATAATGAATGATTAATAACATTTGCGTATTCTAACTAAGGAGGGAGGATCAATGTTTGCTTTTATGTTCTTTAATACACGATTCGGCAGGCACTGTGGTTAACGTAACAAGCTTGTTTACGTCACTTCTTGATAAGAAGACACGGAAGTAACTACGCAGGTACCGTACAACGCAAACTTTAGCCTCCACCTAGATGAGCTAAGCCGACGGGTTGCTAGCAGATATCGTGCCCAAATGCAACACCTCTAATACTCCTGGCGTGGAATAGGCTTTCCCCAGCCTCCTGATGAATTGCCATTGTTCGCCTTGATAACTCCCGGCGTCACAATGCCACCCACTGTGATCACCCGCCCGTAATTCTCGACACCGCCGCACGTGGGCGCTACCAGAACGCATAGCGACCAACGCGGCACGCATGACAGATCCCGCCATCGAAGCGTGGAAAACGAGAATCTATGACACCGTATTAACATCCCATTAACATTTCTAGAGGTTCGTATATCACCTTTATGCAGGTGATTCTTTGAGCTTCTAGTCAAACTAAATCCCGCTAGTTTTCAACCAATTTTTATTCAGCACTCGGTACAGAAGCGTCCTAATGAGGACAAATTAAAAGTTATGAAATGCTGAAAGTGAAACGAAAACCGTGGGCCGAAGTTGGTCGTTTCAAGGTAACGCCGGTCCATGCAGCCCGCGTTTTGACAATCGACGTGAGTTATTTTCTGTTCACGAGCGTGTCGTTCAGTATTTCATAACGAGGAGACGTGTAATGCACTGCCTGGCACTCAAATAAATCCTCTTTCCTGACGCCCAGCGCAAACTGCTATCTGTTGGCGTCGCGGCGCCGAAGAGCATGATTATAGCGGAGGAGAACGCCTTTCATTTGTCTCCCAGAATCCACCGCGGTTTGTTGCTGTGGTATGAATGGCCACGGCCCACCCACTACGAGGCGCAGCCTGCATTAGCATAAAGGAGCCTCTTCAGCCCAGGATGGTGGCGCTCACAGTGACCGCCAATGAGTATATTGAGGGACACAAGAAAATATTGGTTCGTCCTTAGTGGCTACTGAACTATTGGTTTGTAAAACATCCATTAATCCACCCACTTCTAAGAATCCTATAAAATATTCGATTTTACTTCATGATTAGGGGGCGAATTTTGATGAAATGCCATTTTTTTCTTTTCACCTTAGAACAATGCTGTTTAGTATAGAAATGAATGTTATGGTATGAGAAAAAGAAATAACTCATTTTTATGAGTCTTCATTTTTTGCATTTTCCGTCGATTTCGATTAATAAGTAAGTTTTTACCGACTTACGACGTTTTTTATGGATTTTTCCTGGATTTTATCAATTTTAATATAATTTAAAATGACATTAAAATTTTGGTTTAATGGTACTTAGTTGAAATAATATTTACGACATGCATCAAATGTTCTCCAGAGAATTTCTAAGTAGCCTATTCGATTTCTTCAGAAATTGTTATTTTAGCCGTTGAATGTAATCTGAGGTTCCTGTGACGTCCATCAGAGCCATTGTCGGTTCGGCCGTTTTCGCGATAACTAAAGACAGAAATCTCCTGGTAAAGAACAGTTCAAGCCAAAAGTTTGCAAGCTGAGTTCATTTAAATGAATGGAAGAAACCTCTAGTACATCAGTAATATATACAACAGCTTGAATTGTTCTTCCGAACTGGTTTTGATCACATTTTTTACGTCATTTTTCTTTGCTTTTAGGGCATTTTTAATACATTTTAAGAGTATTTTATTGATCATTTTTGGCGATGTTTTTTTCAGGTCATCAAAATCCGCTCTTTTAATAATAATTTACTTTTAAAAACAGAACAAAATCCTAATTAAAAATTCCCAGACAATTTGAAGTATGTGACATAAAAATCGGGGAAAATCCTAAATCACAATTAATGCAAACGTTACATGAAATATGATAAGAAGGTATCCGAACAGTTTCGACCAAAATATTACGTAGTTAAAGCACACTGTTTTTAAGACTCGCTGAGGTGCATATTGTTATTCGAACAAGTATTTCTGTCCATGAAGATTACATTACAAAAATTAAAATCTCAATGGAAAAATAATTAAAAATATTGGGAAGGTAATTTATAAAAAAGAATTAACGATGACCTGGATTTCCAAGTTCGCTAAGGCTGAAGGGCCGTAGCTGCCACGTGCCTGAACGGCCGTGGGTTCGAACATGGATGTTTGTGTTTGTATGCCAGTTCCGCGACCGTTACTCCAAAGTTGCAAAACCATAGTTAATTAGAGTGGTCGCGGTGTGACCTTAATACTTGAAAAGACATATTAAATGAGTAAAAGAAACAATTAACATAAATTAAGGAACACATTATAAACATTTCAAAATGTGTTCATTTTGAACCTGGAAGACGAGTTGCTTCAAGGAAAAATCTTATCGTTAATTATTTTTTCTTGTGATTTGAATCAATTTGTTGATCTCAAACAAAAATCTTCAGTATAATATTCAGAAGAGCGACCCAACCATGCAAGGCGTTTTGTAACAAAGTACCTAGTATTTTGTAATCACCTAATTGCAAATGTTTACAACAAATCTAGTGTTTACTCTGGCTTTACATTACATTTTTAGTAAAGACAGAATGGCATAAGTAGGCAGAAAAGGCAGAAAGGCAGAAAGAAACGAATAGAAAGTATAGAGAATAAATTGTCTTTAATATATTATCTTTACTTTAAAAATATAAAATTTAAGGCTCATGAAGACGTAAAAATATTTTTAAAAACCTTTAGGATGTTATTATACATGCCTAACTCTGTATGTTCTATACAGCTGCAAATCTGTTTTGATTCTAAGAATTAGTTCAAATGTCATTTTCTTAGTTTAATTTTTAAAGCCAATTTTCTGCATTTTAATGTTTATAACAAACGCTCATGAAACCTCTCCCTCTCTCTCTCAGTCTCTCTCTCTCTCTCTCTCTCACACACACACACACACACACACACACACACACGCACACTCAAACACACATGCAAACACACACACTCATCGTCGTGAAACAGTCAGAAGCAAATTGGACGTAAATTGTTTTGGTGTCTTGTGGAATTATTCTTGACAAATTGAAGAAAAGAAACTTTAAAAAGAAGGAAAGTCAACTTTACTGAACGATTGTAATAGCTGATCTCCAATCACATTCCCATTAATGGATATCACAATATTTACAGCATATTCGGGTAATGGATTGGGGCTTGCTTCGATATATCCTTTTGAGTTTGTAGCATGAAACTATTTATTGGATGGGAAATTATAAATGAAATGAAGTATTAAATCTTTTTGTTCAATTGAACTCATTCATAAACTAGCACGGACATATCAAATGTTCCTATTCAACTTAATATTATGAAGCCGCAAACTGTTCCGCTTTGAAGTCTCAGTTATTAGTGATACAATCAAGATAATAGTTAAAAATGCTTTTTGTTGAATAAAATGCTGTATATTAGTTGAATACAAAACAGACATGCCTCCGGAATCCAATTTGTGTCAGCTTTCATCCACCGAGAACTGAGTTTCTGCCATTGTGGAACGTTTGCGTCCGCCGAGGAGATAAAAAGTTTCGCAATAAACCCTCGTTGCAGCCATTTTTGCCCCTGGATTATGAATGGCTTTCCCAGAATTTCTTTCCGTTCCTACTGTGGCGCCGCTACAGACGTGCTCCTAAATATCAAACGAACGCAGGGATGTTGCAATTGTAGAGAAGTGCAAAACGTGCCCCACATCGAAATCAGCTTCTCATAAAAGAATGGTGTTATTTGGATAGCCCTTTTCGCATAAATAAAGTAAAAATGACGCGGTAAATTTTTGTGAAGGAACATGGAAGTACGAACGGATGGCACAGTTTTAATAAGACATTTGCGGCTCTGTGGAGACGATATTTCCTGCAAACAAAACGATATTGCAAAAGAGTTAAAAAAGTTAACAGCAGCTTATGGAAGTTTCTGAGTGATGTTAAATTCTCTTGGAGTTTACATCGTGATTCCTCAATGTCTTTGATTTATACAAGGTTTAAAATTCTTTTGAAATGCAAATCAGTTCACGTTGAAGAAGAAGTTTCAATAGAAAACCCACTTTAAATATTCAGACTTTAAACTGCAATTCGTATTTCTCTTTAATATTCATGATCTGATTCTTGGATACTATTGTTCAAGTTGCTGTAAATATTTGCTAGACGAACTGGGATAAACTCACCGTCAAAGCAGAGTCCATAAATTTTGGACAGACATTTTCCGAATGTGAAGAAAAAAAACTGTTTTTTTCACCATTTTAAACGCATTATAAACGCGACTCGTTTAGAAGACGTGGGAAGAAAGGAGGAACGTGATTTCGTGATTTATGTTGGGTGATTTCATGATTTATGGGTGCTGGATTCGGAACAAATGAAATGCATTTACCAACCCAACAACCAGAATGTTGTCAAAAAAGAGTAATAAGTCTTCTTTTGGTTTATTGCTTTGTTGTACAGTGTTTAGCCATTTGAGGTATAATGTTTGCTCTAAATTATGATTTTGTTGAATTACACATTTAAGGCTTTTGTTTCCTTTATTCAATTGTTGTATTACCTTTACAAACCATATTGTTGAATACAACTTCGTTTTTAAAACACAACCAAGATAAATTGATCGCGGAAGCTGAATTAAAAACAGTGGCGTGTATAAAAATTTCAAAATTACAATCAATACTTAATTGTGGAACATCATTCAAATATCAAAATGTAGAGTACTGGTAGTATATAAATCAAACATACAGCCAGTCATTAACTAATGCCTGTTCAATGTGGAAAAATGTGAGTCGAAGTATTTTTAAACATTAACAAATTGCTCAAAGTAATTTCTTAAGAAAAAATATCAAAGCCATATGGTTCATTCCAACTCACAAATGTGTAAAATGTTCAACGTTCCCCTAGACTTGTTCTTTCAAGCATGATTAATTCAAATTCACTTCTCAATTGTTAAAGTACCTAACTTACCTATTAGAATTCAACTGTGATTAAATCATGTCATATTTGTTCTCAATTTTCAAAAGTTACATATACGCCGCCGAAATGTTCACTAGTTTAGGAAAAAAATCTATTTTATTAAATATTTTCTGAATATTTATTGTTCACACCACACGTGCACTTTATATTACCCGTACCTTTTTGAGGGAGGGGGAGTATTCTATAACGTAGAAAATCAAGTTCTGCCGTCCCAGCGCGAAATGGCCGAACGACTGAACGCGGTAGAGGGTCATATCAAAGGAGGGAGACGAAATAGCAAGGGAACTTGGATTTTTTCCCTCACGAGTCGGATACCAATTAGGTTTCTATTCCGTGTAAATTGCCCTGGTTTCTTAATGTCATCTTCAGGCGATACACCAACATGTTTATCATATTCTATTTTACGATTGTATATACAACTCTGATATATGCCCACGCACAAAAACTTTCGGAGCAGATTATTCTGAGAAAACATAATGAGCTGCTGTATTGAAAATAAAATGCGCTGTTGTATATCTTGTGATGATGACACTGGCATTGCGCAGTTATCTGTTTGTAGAAGTTTATAATTACTATTAGCACATTTATGTGGGCCATATCTGATATAATAAATTAATCTCCACGTGCCAAAGACTTCCTGCAGATTCTCCAGACAGCCTAGTGACGTGAATAAAAGGAGGGGGAGGGGAGGGGAGCGCGGACGTAGAGGGGAGGGCACGTGCCTCAGCCCTTCCCTTTCGCTTCCCCTCCTCCCCTTCTCTTCCTCCGACTCCCTCTCCTCGTCCGACGGCCAACATTTCGGCGCGCGGTGGCGGGGGATGGAATTGGGCCACGGCCGTGCAGCCACCGCCGCCGTCTCCGACTCCGCTCCCGCACCTCTCTGCCTCCGCGCTCCTCCCCGCTAACCGCCACCCTGCTGTATGACACCTCCCTCAACGCAGACTTTTTAGTGGCATTTAGCATCCAGAGATATGTACGAGGCGAGTTATCTAGAAGCAATGTTTAAATGCTAGACACAATTTTAAAGATTGACATTTGGTTCTAATTGTAAAGGTAAAATAACTACAGAAGTGATTGAAGGGTCATTTAAAAGTTTGAGGAGTGAGCAACTCTTCGAGTTGAGTGCTCAAGTCTGCACGACGTGATGGACGCTCGTATGTGAAGCTTCAATATAATATTTATTTTGAATCTCGGAGAACAATTTATTGGCGTGCTGTTTACCTAGTTAGAAGATAATTTGATATTAATTATTCTTATTTTTTCCTTTTTTGCGTACGTTAATAACAGAGTATCTTAATGAAACAGGTCCGTCAATCGTACCAGAATGTTTTTTTTAATTTCCGACTCCGACCCTCTTGAGCTGCATGTATAAAAAAGTTGGGTTTTGATGCATTACTTTACAGCTTTACTTAAACCAGCTTTGCTGAGAGAAAAGAACTAAAAAGAGATATTTTGTTAACACCCTCAGTGACCAATATAATTCAGTTTTTTATTTTCTTGGGATTCTGTACTGTACCTCAATCTGTATATCCGTAGCAAATTCGTTCCCCTGCCTAGTTCTTGACTCTACATATGCTAGTGAGGTGGTGGTGCAAGTATTGTCATTTGCCGAGAGTGTGAAAGAATTGAAGGTGATCTATACTCCATTAGCGAAGTAATACTTCTCCAACGTTTCAAAAAAAATCAGAAAGACTCTCAAAAGTCTTGTCACTCTTCAGAGGTGTTAGAACCTGTTCGACACCGCGTAGAGCAACTTAATTGATGTCAAGAAATAGTCATAGCCGGAGCAGGATCTAGGCCTACATAAAACCTGTCGGTCTAGATATATTCGAGCTACGAAACGAACATATGTCGTAGGAGACGGTGATACTAAACTAATTATTTGAGAAATGCTAATAAATACGGCAATACTGAAAATACTACATTGCGATCCTCTTGAGAAATACAAGGTTCACTTGCCCGAACTTTTGAGGTGTCCTGAAGTAGTGAAATAAATTTTACAGTTTTATTGCATCTTTTAAGTATACATTTCGCGGTTTTCTAATGCACATTTTATCTTACGCTATTTTTATTTGTATACTACACCTTATTTTAACATAGTTTATTTTGATTACTTGATTACTTTGATCATAAACATATTAAAATTAATGGCGGTCACTTATCTTTCAAATTTATCAGTACTCTCAAAACTTTATTAAAGAGAGAAGATTATGAGTCAAAATGTGGACAAATTTGAATAAATTAAATTCTTCGTTCATTTATTTCTGGCAAAACTGAAACATTTATAACGTGAATTAATATTTTCTATTAGAAATACAAGTTGTATTATTGCGATACGTGTCCACGCCTCTTTTCTATATAAATATGTTATTTTAACTTTAATGAAACTCAATATCATAAAATCATTTTCCACATTTAGATATTTATGAGTAGTTCCTTAAAAGCGGTCAAATGTAACAAACGGTCGATCATAGCACTAAATAAAAATGGACTGAACTGAATGGAAATTAACTGTTAGAAGTTCCGTTCGCGCAAGATAAGATCACTTTTATTTCTGCAGGAGAATGGATGAATCTTATGCGAATAAGAATCTGAATGCCAATGCTAATTGATGTTCTTCCAAAAAGAAATGAACAGGCTGATGAAATAGCAAGTGATGTTAACCGTACTTAGTACGTGAAACGTAAAGTCTCAGAAGACACTAGTAGTCCCAGAAATAGAAAACGTACAATAAAGACATTTGAAAATTAAAGAGTTTGAAAGATATCCAATTACGAAAACCCCGCTAAGATTAGAGTTTCCGAGTCTCTAATTGTTTTCAGGATTTGGATACGTTAAGATTCGAATAGCTAATTGCTACATTCTGCTAATTCAGCAGGGAAAGCAATCAAGATCATTAAAATCTTACGCTGGGAGAGCGCTTCAGTTCCGCCTGACAGGCTGCTTTTCAGCGGCTGGGGCGGAGAGGGAGACTTCTCTCCGAACGCCTCGCGGATCCATACTTCTTCTCCAACAGCCTTGCACCGGGAGCGGTAGCTCAGTGCATCAACTGATGTTACTGCAGCGCCTCTGACCGGGAGGTCCTAGGTTCCCACTCCCCACGGCGGCAGGATTTTCGACACTAGCTTTTCAGCAAGGTCGAATTCAGCCGCTGTCTGGAGGAGAATTCTAGCGCCCGGCTGCTCTGATCGGTAGTTTTCCGTGGTTTCTCCGATCAACACCAGGCGAATGCCGGAGCAGTACCCTACCAAACGGGCCACGGACCGCGCGCGATCTGTCCTTCTTCCTTGTCCTATCCTCTCCCCTTACACACACACTTACACTAACATGCACTACACTACCACATATTCCGGGAGACCGGTCGGGAGCTTAGAGCTTGTCCCGGCTGGGGTGGTGCCCCGCTGGTGGGAGAGTCCTGGTTAGGGGGAAACCCCACTAGTCGATTGTAGGTCGGCGCCGGATCTCGCCATCCAGCGGGGTAGATCACCGCCATCTCCCGAGAAAAAAAACATGCACTACACTAACGGGACTAATGACCACAGTAGTTGACGCGCCCGGAAACCCGAAAAAATCAATCAATCAATCAATCCAACAGCCTTGCTTGCATGTCACTAGTGCAATGTGAACCATAAACGCAGTAAATTAAATAACGTTAAAATATAATTGTTCTTAATCGAGGTGACAGAGTTCTCATTTACGTCTACATCGCAATTTTCTTATTATTGAATTAAAAAGCATTGAACGTACGGTTTTTGTAAATCCATATTTATAGACTCCCAAAATACAAAATAATTTAGACGGCACCACCGGTTATTGTCTGCATGTGATCAAGAAACATGTATGACTCACAGCCGAATGGCCACCACTTGTGTCCTTTACAGCAATGTAATCATATTCCATACTTAACATATACTGATATAACTGGAATATCCAGTCATTTCCATATTTAACATAGGGGGTATACTGATTCTAACGTTACCAAGTGACTAATGTTTTCATATTGTCCGTTGGCAATAAACGAAAGGAATATATTTGCAACTGGAAGCAATATATAATTTTTTGATTTTGCAATACCCATTTTTTGGCTTGTTTTTTGCCTTTAGTCACATCAAAGTGATGACCAACTAATTATGAGCAACAATGCCCATTTTTGGCCTGTTTTATGCCTTTAGTCACATCGAAGTGATGAGAAACTAATTATGAGTACTATGTAGCTATTCTAAACTCCTCTGATTATATCACTTCCGATATAATCAATGGAATTACAAATCTCTTTTGGACTTGTATTAAATTGAATTATATTGCATCTTAAATTACATCTCAGATAGTAAGGTGTCTGACTGCAATATAAGTCAAAGGCACCCGATCAGAACGACTTGGGGCTTTCCCTCCTTAAGAGTTGGGTGGGGAAGCACACACGGCCCACAATCGCCGTTCGTCACGTCATCTTCTAGTGCAATGACCGTTGTGTTTATTATTCCCAGAGAAGTTCTCTTCCTTTCTAACCCTACAACTCTACAGCTGCTGCTATCTGTCTCCTGCTTATGAATACTGAAGATGCACCCTCACCATCGAGATAAAATCTGAAATTAAGAATTGCCCTCAACTATTCAACAGTACGTGTTGTTTTACTCTCAGAAACACCGCAACCCACAAACTACAAATCCAACATTTCACTTTTGCCGTCCTATGTATACGCACGCATACGGTAACGAAGGAAATGATAGACTAAAATGTTCTTCCTGTAGTAGCGCCCTGTAATGCGGCATCCAAAGATACTCTTCCCCATCAACACAAAGTACGTTAAGCTTTTAACTGTAACATTTGAATATAAAACCAGGTTGATTTTATCGGAAGAAATTCAAGTCCAAAAGTTCATTCGCTACCCTTATAAATATATGTGACTCTGAACATCTAGTTGATACTTTTCCTTTCAGCAGAATGGATATATCCGTTCACATCTAACTGTACATCATGTCAATCCACTGGAGGTATCCGAAACCCAAAATATTCCACCCCTTCGTAGATCGGTGTGTTCACGTTTATTCAGAAAAGATACTCTTCTTTTCAAAGAAGAATACATTTAATCGTTTGGTTTTAAATATAAGACCACATCAATGCCACTGTAAGTACCCTAAATTAAAGAGCTCCATCCACTACTCTTTGTACAGAGGAGTATCTAGGTACTCAGGAGCCCACGACAAGCATAGATTTGAGCCCCTGACATGATATTCAAATTAGGGTTGTTGTTACTTGTTTTAGCGGGAATAATAAAAAAAGTTCCACTTGTGAGCGACGCCAATGGCACGGGCCATGTATACCATACCGTAGATAAGCCTCTAGTCTCTAAATGTAGATACTCTTCCTTTTAAAGCAGAATAAATCAAACGCCATGGCTTTTGAACAGGGAGAGGTGGCTCAGGGCATCAACTGTCACTGCAGTGCCTCTGACCGAGAGGTCCTAGAATCGAGGAAAACACATGCACCAGACTTACAGGACTAATGACCTTCGCTATTGACGTGTCCGGAATCACTAATAATCAATCATATAATCAATCAATAAATCATCCCTGAAAATTCCAATGTAGATACTCTTCCTTTTAACGCCGAATAAATCAAACCCCGTGGCTTTTGAACGGGCTGCTCTGTCGATGCCACCGGGCGCGGTTGGATTCTGCGAGGGTTCGGGGGGGGGGGGCGGGCGCCCCGCGTGCTCCAGATCCGGGCGGCGGGCGGCGCGGCCCCCGCCACCTGTGGCGGCGGCGGAGGCGGCGGCGGAGGCGGAGGCGGCCTGCGCCCACCGCCGCCGGTGGTGGTCACTTTCACTCTCGAAGCTCGCGTTTGCCCGGCGCGCGGGCTCCAGCGGCCAGTAGATAATAGGCTTTACGCGGGCAAGGTGCAGTCGCCCCGCACTCAGCCGCAGCACCAGCAAGAGGAGCCCAGCCGCCGCCGCCGCCGTAGCGCGACATCCCGTCGCCGCCCACCGCCGCCACCGCCGCCACCGCCCGCAACCTCCCTGGCCGCTGGACCGTTACCCGCGCACGAGGTAAGGCACCGGCGCCGAGCGGCGCGGAGCGGCCGAGCGGAACCGCGCGCGACACGCTCCGCGGCGCCCGAGACGCTACAACCCGCCAAGCTGACGGGGAGCGCCGGGGGCGGGGCCAGCTGCAACTCATGCTTCGTTACGCTCGACGCGCTGCGTCTCAGGCGGCTCCTTGAAGTTGACATTCACTATGCGAACTTCACGACACGAAAAGGAAGGAACCTCTATATTAAAAAGGACGAAACAAATACCTACATGGAAAAATAAGCTAAACCCAGTCGATTTACATAAATCATTTTTCACAGATTATGTAGGACGAATTCTGAACTTCGTATACATTCCCAGTAACGGAAATTTATTCAGCCATCTCGGATCGGATTTACAATAATTGTTATGCTCTATTCAAAGAAAACAATCCATCGAGGAGTTTGTCCACAAGTGTAAAGTCACTGAGCGATATTTATTCGTAAATATATTTCAACAACGAACACAATAAGGAATGTTCAAGACATTTTTTTCATAAATGACTTCGCAAGAAACAATTCTTTAAGTAAATCGTAGCAAATCAAAGATCTTTTCATTTCTGGAATTCCATCTAAAACTCATGTATCAGAAACACCATTGTCGCTTCATGACAAATCCTTCCTTTAGCAAAATGATCGGATGGGTTAATTTGATTCACCCAGAGCGTAGCATTAGATATTCAGACACCGTAATATATACGTAACCGACAAAGAGATCTGGTTATCGATGCCAGAGCAATTGATTTCAATAAGGAAGTCCAGTTCTAAACTAAGTAACACGTACAAAAGTTTACATTTTTTGTTAATATATCTGAGATTGTTTCTTTCACATTAAGCAAAACATGTATTAGAATATCACTGTTCCTTCGTAACACAAACGAGTTACAACGAAGCAGGCTCTTGGCAGGGTGGGCGTGGTGTACACGCGACCACCCCTCTCGCGGCTGCGGCGGGGGCGGCGACGCGGCTATCTGCGCCATCGCGATCTGCGGAAAAACGCGAAAACAAATTGTTTCTGTTCCGCGCGGCTGCGCGAACGGCGCCGCCTTCTGTTTACGACGCCATCTGCCGCCGCCCGCGCCGCCGCGACGCCCGGCGTCAGTATGGGGCACGGGCCGCGCACATCTGCATCGCTTTAATCGGCGGCGCCCGCCCAGACGGCTGTATTGTGCTGTTCCGTGCCAGCCGTAAATGCCCGGCGCGGGAAATTGGTCATTCGGGCAGGCATATAAGAACTCGTAAGAAAGAAGGTCTGGATCTGGCACGATAGAAGGTACTTTGAGCGATGGTTATCGACGTGGGAAATACTGGTAGTAATCGAAATCGTCGTTCTTCTGCGAGATCTCTGATACATAATTATCGATAAATATTCTAAAAAAATTAATAAAATTCAGAAACGAATTTAGCGTACAAAATCCAAAATTTACAAGTTCAAAAGAACTTAAATTTTAATTGATTTTTTATATGAATTCGACAATGTGGTATTTTCAAGAGTTACACGAGAAAAATTTAAGTGAGACTTATTAAGTAATAATCATTTAACACTGTTTCATGTGTATTTATATATTATATCGCAATCACTAAGAGTTTTATGAGATATAATTCTGAGATGGTTTATAAAGGAACTATTAAATATTTAAACCTTCCACTAAAAATTTAGAAAATAGGAAGACTGTAGAGCTAAAGAAATTACCTTGAAAGATATTTTGTTTAAATGTAAACATTTTTGTATAAAATTCACCCTCAAATGATCGATTTATTCCTTTTATACACTTTCGCACCAAGAGCGCAAAATTACAAGGCAGTCATACTACAAAAATCGGACCTCGGAACGTGTCTTGGATAATCTGTCCCATCATAGAAAGTTCGCTAACGAAGTCAACTACCCCATTCGCCATAATTCTAATCCAGGGCATCTAAACGAGCTGACCGCCTTCCCCTATGAGGATCATTGCGCATTTTCCTGCCCCTCCTCCCACGTCGTTTGAGGCGCCTTCGCGTTAGAGCTCGTTCGCGAGGACGGGCGCAGCCGAAGATGACGCCGACGGCGACGCCTGCCTACTCAGACTTGCATGAACGCCGCTCAGTACAGGCTGTCCAAAGACATTGGACAAAATCTCACGTTTTGCCCTGTCGACATGTTTTGCGCTTTATTAAAAATATCTGTTAGGGAGCGATAAAATATTTGCTGATTCTATGTAGTAACAGTGCATACTACTTACACGAGGCAAATTATATTGTTAATAAATGCTTACATATTTTCTGAACGTAACGAAGTATAAAAATGGAAGAATAAAAAAAATATTTTGTGAATTAATTACGCACTAGACGGGTAAAATGAAACTCTTTCCAGGACAGGTTGGGGCTAAATTTGGTTCTAATACAATATTGTCAAGAACAAGACAAGAACTTTTTAAGTTAGATATGTAGAAACATTCATATAAAGTATTATTATCAATCTAAATATGATAACGAATTGGCATGGTTAAGTTGTTTTCAAAAACAATTCTGATAAGTTCACGTACAGCTTTGGAAGGCGGACTAACTCTACCTCGGTATCTGTCGTCAGATTAGAGTGGTAACGATTCGCTGTATTTAAAATGCATAACGTTCTCATCATAAAACTAAGTACAAGTATTTCAAGTACAAGTTCTCAAATATTTGAAATTAAAATATAAAACAGGTTAATTTAATCTGTTAAAAAAATGTATATGGTTGTCTTAAAACATAAAATACTGATATTCAACAGAATCAACATAATCAGTATCAACAGAATCAACAGAACAGACCATCAACATAAGAATTATATTGCGTCGGGTGAACGCACTCTCAAAATCCCTCGTCATTTCCGGATAGCCTAGTCCCGGTGTCGCGAATGGCGTTTCGCCCACCCGCCCGGGCGCCTTTTGGCACTGCTCGTGCGCGGCGCGGCGCGGCGCGGGCGAAAGCGATAGCTTATCTGGCGCATCGCCCATCGGCGCGGGGCGGCGCGCGAAGGGCCGGGGCGATCGCCCGCCGAGCGAGCGAGCGAGCGCTTTCGAGCGGGGGGCTCCGGGCGTGGGCGCCGCAGCCGCGGAGAGCTTTTCCCCTCGCTGTGACCGCGCCGGCATGTTCAGGCGCGAGGCCGCCGCCGCCGCGGCTTCTTCGCTTTGCAGTCGACGTATCGGTTCCCCTTTCACGGCTCCTCTGCCCTCCGGTGCAGCCGCCGCCCCCGCCACACAGTGGGTTGAAATGAACTGAGCGCGTCATGTTTCACACGTTGTTGTGCCAAAATAATGCGTAAAAAACGAGGTGGGTCAAACATATGTAATCCAAGTTATAAAGTAATGATTATCTGTAAAAAATAACGTGCAAATTACTCACTTAACCATTATCATATTTTCATTATAATCAATTTCCAGCGATTTGACACGTCTGACCAGTAATTACTAAGTTTTTTTTACGTAATTAATAAATAACTTTCTTTAGATAACTTGTATGATGTACTCGTAATTTACTAAGTATACTGGTATATATAACATTTTGAAAATTGAAATCTTTCAGCTATTTGGAAATGAATTCAGATTCGACAATAATGTGAAATTTTGAGTATTAGTTGATATAAAGTAAGATTTGTGAAACTACAACTGAATGAAATAGGAGTTTTCTGATATTTTAAACATTTTTTCAAAATGCTGTAATTTTTAGGGCGCAGCAAAATTTATATTTTAAATATAACTCTTTAAATTGACACATTAAAAAATTCCAACTTGATACTCCGAAGCCTACGCCCGGAATGTAGTAAGTAAGATTTAGTTTATCATTGAAATTACGTGATAATTTTGTTTTCCTTTCATGCGGTGTTTGGCAAAATTTTTAATTTAAAATACGCGTTCATTAGATACTGTAAAACATCAAGTTGGCTAAAATAAATTGAAGCATTGCTAATGATACAAACCAACGCCACATAATTTTTCTTCCCTTTGTTCATCTCATATTTGTAGTATTTAATGGCAAACTGAAATACTTTCTGTTTCCCAAGCTTTGAGTTAATAGAGCCTTCAGTTAGTATTTTGGAGACGTCTGTGCATAGCTATTCTTGCCTTTGCTTTTGATTTCCAGCAAAATTTGCGGCTTCCGTTTTCGTCATTCTTCATTCATCCTTTATTCTCACTTCCGTTTTCATTCTTCTCAGTCTCATTCTTCTCTCATTCTTCTCTGGGATGGCTCGTGGGCAGCTTACTAGCTTCCGGTGGTGTGGTCCCTGATTCGATTCCCGGTCGAGGCAAAAATAGAGTTGTAACTTTCCTTTAAAATCGCTCCAGTTTCTGAAGCTGTGTGACGAAGAAAAGCTCAATCAGGCGGATCATGCTAGTTACGGGGAAGAGAATATGTCATGTTCACCTCGTGTCACTCTTACCCCCAAGCATGGGAATTCAATTAGATCCAGGCATGGGGGAACACCGGTAGCTGGCAGGCGAAGTCGGACTACCGACCCAATAACGTAAAATACATACATACGTCGGATTTTCTTTATTCTTGCATGAGAGCTTTTCATCTCATTTCAGCCTACTGTGCGCCGCGGCCGCTAGCGCAGTGGCCGAGAACGCCCCGTTCTGGGTCACTCGCGAGCCCCAAAACACGATTTCTCTTTTTCTCGGCATGTGCGTAAAAAATATACGCGTACTTGTAAATGTATTTGGAATGTTAACGAGCTTAGAAATGAAGACCACTTCAAGAATGATTATTGAAATTACGTGTACAAAATTTGAAATTATTGTTCTGATGCACTAAAATCAGACACAGACCAAAATGCGATTTTATCTGTCAGTTTCTTCTTTTTTCTTTTCTTTTTTTTTGGGGGGGGGAGTGGAACCGTGTAGTTGATTTTCGGAGAGAACATTTAAAAAAATATCTTTACATTATAGAAAATCTTCTTAATTCGCATGTTAGTGATAATATGCTAAATAATAATTTTGAAATCCAGAACAAGTGAGAAATTCTAAAATAAAATATTAATATTAACGTACATTACGTCACTTTATGGGTCTTTATCGATATTCGATTAGTAACAGTATCTCTACATAATAACCGTAAAATGTACAACAATTTAAAGATTCGTTCTGCATGGACAATACTTATTTTAAACAAGAAATTAGAGACTATAAATAATTCTCTCACGGAGCACAAGGGATGTCGGTCAATCATCAAATGAGTCATGTATTTCCTCATCGATCTGTTTTTCTTCACAGGTAATATTATATATAGCAGCAGTCATAGATCGGATAAATTCGTATTTACTCATTCGCACACAGAAAACCTTTTACTGACAGTAATATGTGACTATAAAAAAATATACTATTTTTTCATTTTGAATTAATAAATATCTAGCGATATAAATATGTTCTAAAGTTAACTGAGAGAAGCAACAATAAAATTGAAAATAATGAAGAAAGTGAAACTTCCCAGCATTACAGAATAAACCATGGAGAGTTAAAAGTCGATCTTTGGAATGCAAGCTCGATATGCAAATTTCTGACCAGAAGTTTAAATCATTTACGCAACACCAGGGTCACGCGAGGAGACTGTATTTTCCAATTTATTATTAAGAAAATGTATCACGCTTGTTAATTTTCTCCACTGCGATTAGATTTTGAGGAAGAGGTATTTTGGTGTGATTAATGACTTGGCTATGAAACATGGATAAACTTCCAATCCAACCCATTTCAGCGACTTGCTCTAATTCCATGTATTCATTTAAATTTTTTTATTAAGGGTGCGAATCCTTTTTGCTTCGAGACCTAAATAAGTTGCGTTGTATTTGAGCTCGTTCTTTCAAATTACTCACTGAACTCTCATCTGGGAATAAAGAAGTTCTTGCGAAGTGTGTGCCTTGCAATAAACTTGAATTGTTGACAAATTTTATTACATATTAACGAGTTTTCATTATAAAATATTTTACAAAAATGAACGACTACAACTAGTCCAAAATGATATGTTTCTGCATACGTAGAAAACAATAACTTGCCCTTTTTATGGGCACATAGAGAGGCAATGGAATAAGTGTGAAGAATTAGTGTTTCCAAGCAGGAGGAATTACGCCTTGGCGGTCCCACGTTCGCGCCCACTGTGCCAAGCCTCCGCCTCCACCACCGTCGTCGAGGGCGCGTGGCGGCAGCGGCGGGGGCGGCGCGGGGGCAGGGCGGGGGCGGGGCGGGGGCGGGGGCCGGGCGAGAGCGGCGCCGGGAACTCTCACACGGGAGACGTGGCTGCGGCGCCGCTGGAGACCGGACCTGCGTCGGAAGCCTCCACGCGGACGTGCGCGCGCTCGCCCTCGCCCACGCCCACCGCATCGCCCACGTAAGTACCCGCTCGCCACGCCCTCTGGGCGACGCAGGGCCGCCGATCGTGGGGCCGACCGCCAACGGCGAAGGGGGCAGGGGGCAACGAGCGGCGACAAGTGCATTGGCAGGCCGCACGCCGCGCCGTTGCGGTTCGTTAAAGCGGTCATGCCTTGTTAAGTGTCACGTGTGGGGATAGTTATCTAGACACTCATAGACTCGTGGGATAGGTGTGCGGTGTACGTAGGGCCTTGGTCATTCAAGTGAATGAAATGGAAAGTCGCAAAGATGGCGGACCTCCCATCAGCTGTTCGGGCATTTCACTGGATTCGGCTTTCTCTACTGGCGAAAGGACAGTTGACTCTGTAATATTGTTGTCACATACATTTTGAAATCATTAAAAACAAAATACATTCATCAAATTATGTTATTGTTTCATTTGAACAGTACATCTAGGGAAAGATCAACCTGTCTGATAAAATGAAGTTTCATGAACTTTCAAACTGAGCATATGGAGAAGCGCACTGGCAAAGTGATCTTTGGTAGGAGTGAAGGAGTGGAGGGCTGTTCGAGAATGATCCTCGAGGATTAACAAATGCAGATCGCTGCCCACTGTGGTCCGGTGACCTCCTGCGCGACCTTCGCGCTGCCGATTGAAAGTGTGCACACCACGCCGCGCTGCGCGTGCGGTTGCAACCTGCGAGAACTCTGGACAAAGACTCAACAGGATATTACGTCTGTTAAACGAATACATATTACCCACAAAGCCACTGTGAATTAGACTGAACATTTTGGCCATCACGTATTGGTGGCTCATGAATTTAATTCACAATTGTAAATTTGTTGTCATAATTTCATTACTTTCAGAAATTCGTGCATGTATTAAAATTGTGAATTATTTGTGTAACTTATCAATTTTTTTGAATGAATTAATTACTTAATGGTTTTACAACTGCCTGTATTTTATGTTTATTTGAGAAGATCTTGTGAGTGAGGCTTTAAAGAACACAACTTGCAATTTCATACGTTACATCTTCTTGTTGACAGAGGACCCTGCAGTGTTTTTAATGCAAGCTTTAAGGAACAAAAATGGAAACTACATTGCGCCTCAAAGGTGTTGAATGCACTTTATTTACTGTGCAGGCAGATGTTTCCGTATGCTGTTTCCAGTAACTGCATAGCACTCTTTGTAACTTTGCCAGTAATTTAAGCACATCAAGAAATGCAAGTTGGCTGAACGTTGAAAATGCGTTAAACGCATTATAAGGGAAGCTTTAATAGTACCTTATTTCGACAGCAAGGTATCGTGCTTGTGCCTTCATTCAAGTCTCCGCACAGGAAGATAGTAATGTGTAAATGATTCATGTATTAGAAAACTCAAAAGCGAAATGTTACTACAAATATAATGTAATGACAACTACTTATGTAACACGATGATGATAACGATCACTTCATATTACTTGAGAATATTACATAGGTATCGTGCACTAGTTACTCGACGACTATGCTTTCAAGCCCACTTAAGATTACGTCATACGTAATAAAACTGCGGGTATGTAAAACGGAATCTAGTTGGTTGCACCTCAATATGGGATTTGTGTTAGAATGCATCATCTTGCTTAAGTTAGAAAACATATTTAGATTAAATTGAGAATTTTGTTAAAAATGTATTAATGACGATGTTTCATTGCCATTATTTCCTATAACGCATTTTTCTATTAATAATTTATATTTTTATACAAAATTCCTGGCAACTTGTGCCTTTAACTCACTCCCATAAAATATTGTTCATGCAGGTTCTAGGTTTCTTCAAATGTTGTTGAAATGATTTTGTATTTGCATCTGAACAGGTTTTCCTTCTTCAACTTTGTTTTGAAATGACCCGCGTCTAACGTAAAATCCAGAATGCGCGAACCGTCTGTTCGCCGGTCTTCGCCGCGCTCGCACGCGGATTCTGGCATGGTTGGGCAGGGAGGGGCAGCGCGGCCGTGACAGCGATCGTCCAGGAACGAGGCCAGTGAGCTAACCGCTCGCTCGAGTTATCTCTTCGTTACCCAAAGAAAACCTCCTACCTCTCCACGCTTCCTTTTAAGTCCGGCGGGCGTTACTCACTCTAAGTACGACTTTTACGACGCTTGTCTGGCGGCTGCGGTGGCGGCGACGGCGGCGCGGGTCGAAGACCCGAACGCCCGCTCGAGAGAGAAACCCCGCGCGGGATTAAGTCGGCGCTGGCGAGAGCGGAGCGGGAGCGGAGGAACCGGTCAGCGAGATCGATGTGGCGGCGGAGGAGGCAGCTGCGGAGCTCCTGGCCGCTCTGAAGCGAAGATTTCGCCAATGAGTTGACTTCGTCTCCCAACTACTGTTGCCCCACTCACACTCCCCGCAAGGGGAGATCACGATGGCGTAGGTTGTCGTGGTCTCTGGACGAGTGTTTTGGGCGACCACCCGGATCGTTGGTCTCGCGGCGCCGCTCATGTAGTTAGCTTGAAGGAGCTGGCAGTGAGAAGGCGATGGCTCCTGGTAGTCGGGTTCGCTCGACTACCCCCAGTTGAGCCTATCGACCTTTGGGTGTGATCGGTCGAAGGATGCTTTTCGGAGTCCTCTGGATCCCACTTTAAAGTCCGACGGGAAACTAGATACCATCCGTCAGATTGCCCAGGTTCAGACGTTACCCACGTCGATAGCTGGCGGTAAGCAATGGGGAAACGGGATGGGGGTTCCGAACCGCCTGGACCATAGTTCAGGTGGCCCCCAGTTGGGCTCTCGGATTCGTCGTGGCAGTGGCCCGAGACTTTGGGCAAAGAGGAGGGAACGTGTTCCCGGCGCATGTGAGTGGCGCATTAGTTTCACTCCGGTACCAGCCAGGATAGCTAGTAGCTCTGAGCTACCAAGGCGGCCTGACCCAGGCATTATATAGGAAAGTTCCCAGGAGGGTCAACTGCGTTCTGGCGGGACCCAGATACCAGCCCAAAGGCGTACTTGTGCGTCTGAGGGGGGTGAGGATAGGGGCTAACGTCCAGGAGCCCACCCCGGGGTTAATCTCCCCTGGTAAAGGAGAAGTGTTTGATAGGCACACGGTAGACAAATACACATTCAGACACACATCTCCAGGAGGGAAATCAGCTGGTCTTTGCCGGGACAGGCATTTGCACGGCAATCTTACTGACACATTGCCTTATTCGGGGCGAACAGTTTATGTCGCATCACACTTCGGAGATTGGAATCATCCCGTCTGCCAGGCAGTAGGGTTTCGATCTTCTAATCCCCTTGCACAACTCAGAATCCCCATGCACCAGCCTTCAGAAGGACAACCGTATCATACTCTCAGGTCCTAACGGTAGAATGCCTACCTTCTCAATTGGCCTCATTCACATTCACGGCCTATTTCTCATCGGTCTCCTGGAGCGGATCCACTTCGTCTTTACCGGAGTTGTCATTAGGGTGAATGCTTACGCTATGAAGTAACTGCGAGCTCGGTGTTAAATAGTGAAGCAAAGATAACTGCTCAGTGCGTCTGAAAACCTTGAAAACATTCATTGCTCATCGCTGTCAACGTGTTTCGCTTTTGATGAAGTAATGAAGCTGAAGTGTTGCGCATTCATTACTGGGGACTTGCTCACATATGTTGAACTCAAGACGCAACTTCACTGCATGTTTCACCACTACGAAATATTCTTATAGGTTCAGTAATGACACAAAGTTTTTCAAGAAAAATGTATGAAAACTTCCTGTAGAGCATGTGTAACGTAGAGCATGTGTAATTAGAGACATCTTATCTTAAGTATGCGTGAATTCTTTTAACGTTGTGTTAAGTGTTTGAAAGTAATATGCCATTCTTCGTAAAAGAACTCATCGGAAGGTTCTTAGGCTTAGATCTTACAGTTTACTACACATTGCTTGGTTTCTCACTGTATATTTGCATCTAAAGCTTTCTTACCTCGTTTATCGTTTCACACGTGCATATATTCTTTAAATTTCAGTGAAGACCTTTTTTACAAAATCATTCTTGATGTCAACTTCTTGTTTCTCCTCCAAGTGTATTGAAAGGAGGCACACGAATTTTCGTATGACTCAACAATTTTGGTAGCTTTGTTCCTTCATTAACATATCTACTCCCTGTGTGTAAGTTTTCCATGGACGAGCGTTGTAAAAGGAATTTTTAAGACCCTGATGACTACGTACAAACAAGAAATGACAAAGCGTGGTTGTTCTAAGGGTGGATGCGAGGAAGATTGTGGCAATCCTGTACTCGCAGCTAAGGTGACGAACAGGAAAGTTGACGATGTCGGAAAGACTGAATATTAGAGACATCGGACTGCGATGACGAGAGTGATGATGACGCTGGCAGAAAGAAATGTTAAGAGATAATAGCAAAGAAAGTTAATGACAATAAAAGTCCTGATAATGACACAGTAAAATATGATGACACGAACAATCACATGATAGAAAAGAATGAAAATGGGAACAACTACTTCCAGGGAAGGCCGTAAACTCTTGAATGATCTAGTTTGCATCGTGTTTAACACATAAAGTCACGGTCACATAATTACAGTGAATTACGAGTAAGACATCTGGTACAAGAAGCAGATGACACACTCGTTCATTATGTAAAACCATCTAGCTTCTGGCAATTTTCAATAATCCTATTTTAAAATTTAAAAAAAAATTGGACATATCGAAACAAATTAATGTATAACTGATGAAAGCCGGTGTCGGAGGGTTGGCGCATGCGATTGATCAGGAGACAAGAGTGATGAAACCGCCTTGACTGTAACGAAGAAGACAAGGGATTGAAAGAAAGCGGTGGCGGGTGGGGCAAGGGGCGGGGCCGCTGTCGCCTCGCCGGCGAAAGTCCACCGGTCGCCGCCGAAGTCGCAAGTTCAGCGCTCTCCCTCCGGGGAAGGGGGCCCCGCTTCGCACCAGAGGAAGTCCGGCCCCGCTCCGCTTCCGGGGAGACACTCGGAGAACGCCCGTTCATTCATTTAATAAATATTCTCTACTTTAAAAAGTTCAGATATCACTTAATATCAATCACATAATAGGCGATGATTTCAGTCATAAATTTTTTTTTTATTTAATGTTAGACGTTTCAGTCTCCAATGCGAGATTTCCTTCTTCTTCTTAAAGGGGAGGATATCACATTTAAGATTGAAATTTCAATCATTAAATTAAAAAAAATAATTTGTGGCTGGAATGATTGCTTATTATTATTCTCTATTTTATTTATACAAAATTTATATCACGTTTGTAATAACAATTATAATAACATGAGTGTTCAAATAATTCATGGCCCCTATCACCAGTCGGTAGCCTATCATAACCCAAGAAGAATAGTCAAAAGTAGTATATTTAAAGAAAAATTATAATATGTTGAAGTTTTTACAGACTACAGAAACATTAAAAGATATAACGTGACATATTTTACAATACTCGATTCAAACGGCCTCCAAGTCTCGTTTGTTAAATCTCTAATCTCACACTGTAATGTAAGATGTTTTGCAATACTTAATCCGTCAGTAATAATTAGTCTTCCTGTGCGGAATACGTGTTCTTCTTCAAAACCTCCACTGCGCTAAAATCTTGATTGGGAGCTGTGACCACCTAAGTATCGGCGGCAGCCGCCGGACATCTTACCCTCTGTCGTTCGACAAGGTATCGGTATCGGTGACAGTTAATGCTCTTCTAACACGACCCGTAGGGCTAATAGTGTGATATCAATTGACCGTTGCATAGCCTCAAAAGCACTGAGAGATTCCCGCGATCGGAGAGCCTGGAGAGAAGGATGTTTCCTTGCGCCTCGAGAGACAAGCCACGCCTTTAAGATCGTTTTCTAAACGGTTCGTGTGTAGTAAATTTTCAGAAATCATTTCACCTATTTTTGGCGTTAGTGCTCGTATTTTGTCGTTTCTTCGGAAGAAACTGTATTTTTTTCTCAACGATCTGCCATCTTCAAATTACCCTTTTTTTAGAGCCAGACTTAGTTATTTTAAGATATTTTTGGTCGCACTCGAAAGAACTTTCACGGCAAGAAATTTCTTTTTGCTTTTTTGCTAGCTCAAAATATCACTGGTTCTTAATACAGGCAAATAATTTCTCCAATATGTTTTTAGAATGAGAATAAGAGACGTGTGACAATTGTTTCACTTGCGGTATGAGAATTTCTGAAATGGTAGATGAAACAGAAGTTATCGAACATTCATTTAAAAATCACAAACATTGCAATTTTTTTCAGGATCACATTCATTGAAACTCAAACGAATATTTTCTCAACCCCACTTTCTCGATGGCTACTGCTGACTACTACAGCTGCCACATGCTCTAAGTATTTTCATATTCTTAAACAAGGCCATTCGTGGCATTGTACTCGCTTACTGCTACCGTCTGGCTCGGAACGGGTGCGGAGGTCGACTTACGCTCTGGCCCGCTTGCAGCGCTAGAGGCCGCGCAGCGGGCTGGGCGCTCCCTCTGCCATTCAGTAGCCACGACCCGTTCGCCTTGCCAGGAATGACAACAATTACTTAACACCGCTGCACTCAGCCCCGCCCCTCCTCTACCCGCCTTGCCATGACTCGCAACCCCGCCACGCCACGCCACGCCACGCCCTCACCTCCCCGCCCTGGCTCGACTCGCTCTGCCCGTTCCATTCTGTCTCGCCTCGCTCCTTCCCGCGTCATCCCGTCCCGCTACGCTTTGTCCCCTTCCACTCCCCGCTTCGCCTCGACTCTCAGCCCCACCCCGCCCGACCCGCCCCGTCTCGAACCGCACCGCCCTGCCCTGCCCTGGCTTGCCCTGCCCTGCCCCGCCCTGCCCTGTCCCGACTCAACCCGCCCCGCTCCGACCCGTCCCGCCCTGCCCTGCCCCGTCTCGCCTCGCCTCGACCCGTCCCGCCTAGTCCCGTCCCGTCCCGCCCCATCCCGCCCCGTCTCACCCTGTCCTTCGGGCCGGTTCCGCGCCACGCGCTCCGCCGTGGTTGCACCCAATTTCTGCTTTCGTCGTCCTTGGCGCTGCCAATAGGGCAGCGGGGCAGCGGCAGCTGCGATCGCGGACGGCGCGTGGTCGACGGCGGCGGTGCTCCAGTCCTCTCAATCCGCCCTCCGGCCCCGCCCCTTCGGCAGATGGGGGCCCCGAGGCCTTCAGGGGGCGTGGCGCGGGGGCGGACAGGGCGACACGGCGCGAACGTTTTTAGAGGCGCCGCAAACAAGATGCTTTTTTGGTTCCTGTGGCCGGTGCTGCTTGCAATGGGTGGGAATTGACTTTTTTCGATGTGGGCCACGGGCACGGTGCCAGTTCACAAGCCGCAAGGTCGCGGTTTCAATCCCTGCTTTGGGCGATGGGATTAACAGCGTTGAGAATCGTACGCCTGATCTTATTTGCTAATTCTGCAATCGGACTAGATCTTTCTTTCCCTTCTAAATTCTAGGTCTGTGCCTTAATATTAAATATTAACGCACTTGCGAAAGGACGCTGTGCTTAGCCATGAATCTACTTGCTGAAGTGTTTCATTTCAAACATGAAAAAGAAAATTTTTCCGTACTTATTGTTTACGCATAGAGACTGGGCAACTTTATATTTGATGAAAAATGTGACCTCTTGAAAAGTATTAACTTGAAAGTAAAATGTTAACATTGATCGAACGTTTCGCAAGCTCAAGTCTTTGAAGTTATTTATGTTCGAATTTCACTTGACACAGTAGTCTAGTATTTAGAGTATTCATTTGAAGGCATACGTTAGTATGGTCGCAATTAAGAAACCATTTCGTATACAATAAATATCAATAATAATTAAAATTGCTTCACTTTTATAATTTATACTTAATTCGAACTCTCTTTTGAGTGATGTTTGTATTTATTTAACAGTTAACACATAAATGCCAGTGGTAAAAATTTTTTGAAAATATAATAATTATATACACGCCTTAGTTGCTTACATTCATTATTATTTCTCTGTGAAAAGTAGCAACAGTTCTTAGTCAATCACATCGAACACTATTTTGTATTTGCGAATCGATCTTTATGAAATTTCTCCAAATGACTTACCAAGGCAAAAATAAGACAATTTGGCACACATAATACATTTTTATCTATCTTATACCATATTTTTTGTAAACTGGACACGTCCTGCTTCAACAAATCATTGTTAACGTGTACCCGTTTATCACCTCACTGACGTTTTTCTTTTTGCCAGTACAGTCGACTCCGGTTATAGTGAACTTCTGCGGACCAACTGTTTTAGTTCACTTTATCCGATGATGTCAAAAGTAAATGGAATATCTTCACAATTATTAATTTTATTAATATACAGATACAGCAAAATGCATTAACAGAAGGAACTAAAATTTTCAAAATCTTTATTGTCTTTAATATAACAATTATTTTCAATTGTTTGATTCGTACATTTCTCATTAGTAATTTCTCTAGATTCATCTTCAGAGATCGTGCTCTCTCCATACATGATTCTGATACCTTTCAATGACGCGATCGTGATACCTTTCAATGACTCTTGCACTGGAACACTGCCCCACTCTCTGAAGGCCCTTCAACTCGCCTAAGAACATACGAAATCCAATTAATTTCCAGGACTTGTTTTCTATGTTCACTATAGCCGAAGTTCAGGTTCACTATAACTGAATCTTCTTAGGCTTATTTGTAATGTAAGTGAAACAGAACCAGTGACTTAAGTTCACTACATTCGAGTTCACTATAACCGGAGTCGACTGTTTTTAGTCTGCTTCTAGAAAAACAATCGTGAAAAATAGACGCGCTAAGCCGTATGCGCTGGGGCATTCTACATAATTGATCGGTAGCGCGTTGGCGACTTCGCCGGACGCGTGCGATGGGATCTGCGCCGTCAGGGCCTCGCCTCAGGTGGCAGCCGAGCGCGTGGGTTGAGGGCACAGCTCGGCGAGACTCAAACGCTTCATTCTCACTCTTTCGCATCAGATGCCTTCATTAACGTTCTGCGAAACTGGACTTTCCGGTCTATTGGGTACTGGATGTTTAATTCTGTATTCACTTTTCAAGACATCGAGAGTCCAACAGAAATGTTTAAGATTATATTTCACAAATAATTAGATAAGACCCTTTATTAATTTAACTTACCTACAGTTTCAAAGTATCAAGCTTTTACTAATATTGTCTGCATTGGACTAGATTTCACAAAATAATACCCGTGAAAAGAGATAAATTCAATTCAGTGGTTAGAATGCGTAAAAATAGTATAAAGAAACGACTAAAAATTAAATTTAAAATGATTAATTGTGGATTCTGCCTCAAGTACAGCCTCTGGTTGACATTTTCTAAGAAAAAATAGTAATTTTACTAGTATATTACAATCTTTAAAAACAAATGTATATAGGATTTTGTTTTGAATGTTTATTTTCTACAACTGAGGATGAAAAAATGAATGGAATATTCCCTACGATTATTAAATAATAGAACTTCATTGTTCTATACCTCCATAAATTATGTATTGAATATGGCTATTCCAATATCCTGCAACAATTTTATACAAAACATGGCCGATTGTGATAAGCAAATACCTTTCTTTTCTCATTGCATCTATTGCACAATAGAGGTGCATGTCAACTAGCAGAAAAATGAAACATTATTTAAACAAAATATTTTAAAACTTTTTGCACATCACCTATCGCTGCAGACGGTGGTCATTATTTATAATTGTATAAAGATACAAACATTTTAAATATCTCGAACACTTTCATCCATTAGAAACATTATTCAATAGCTAATGTAAAAATTCTGCAGTTGGGCGTGGACCAACAGTGCAGGGAATGAGACTAACGACAGATGCTTCTACGACGAGATGACGTGAGCGCGAACACTATTTTCGAAGCAGCTTATCTGCACCTCTAATGGTTAAATATATTCACTACGTTCACGAAAATTTTCTCGATATAAATTATTCGATGTGTGACACTTGTGACATTTGGTAGAATGGAAAATTGAATTAAATTACCAGAATTTAAAGTGTGCGTGCAAACTTAATTTATGCATCCAGAGTTTACTTTGTTTTTGGTATTTTTATATCAGCTTACTGTTTATCGATACAGGCAATGTAAAATAATCGTTTTCGTGGTGCACTCTCACCAATTAAATTTGTTGAAAACATTATTATATCTGGTAACAAAAGTATATGCAATATCGAAGTGCAAATATATGTTATTAACAATCAATTTTATTTTAAAACTCAAACGTTTCTCGCTTGAAAACAGAAAGTAATATGTAGAGAGAATCAATCAAGCAGAAAGGAAAATCAGAGAGAGGCCTGGCTGTGCATCAAGCGCTGAGAAACAAACAGGGCGGTCCCGGGAGAACGGCATAAATCTCAAGCGCTTCGCGAACGACCGCCGCACCGCCCACCTCGCCCACGCCGCCTACACTGCCTCCTCATCCCCTCGTTACTTTTCCGCCTCCAAACCCTCCTCTGCTAGGAGCTTCCTCCGCCTCCCCACTCATCACATCTCCCACATCCGCCTCTGCTGTTTCAGTTAGGCTTTCAGTTAGGGCGAATTCAGCCGGTGTCGGAGGAGTGATTGATTGTTAGACTCCGGGCGCGTCAACTACCGAGATCATTAGTCCCATAAGTGTAGTGCGTGCTTCTTCCATCAGGAGGTGGCGGTGATCTCCCCCCACTGGATGGCGAGATCCGGCGCCGACCTACCATCGTCTAGCGGGGTTTTCCCTAACCAGGTATCTCCCACCAATGAGGCTCCTCTCCAGTCGCGACAAGTTCTAAGTCCCTGACCGGAATCCCGGCATGTGTGGTAGTGTAGTGCATGTTAGTGCAAGTATGTGAAAGAGGTGAGGATAGAATAAGGAAGAGGAAGGAAAGATCGCGCGCGGTCCGTCGCCCGTTTGTTATGGTACTGCTCCGCCATCCGCCTGGTGTTGATCGGAGAAACGAAGGAGAACTACCGACCAGAGCAGCCGGACGAGCTAGAATCCAGACAGCGACTGAATTCGACCTAGCTGAAAAGCTAGTGTCGAAAATCCCGCCGAAAATCCCGGGATTTCTCGGTCAGAGGCACTGCAGTGACATCAGTTGATGCACTGAGCCACCGCTACCGGGCCGATGCCGGAGGAGAACCCTAGCGGACGACTGCTCTGATCGGTAGTTTTCCGTGGTTTCTCCGATCAACACACGGCGAATGCCGGAATAGTACCCTAACAAACAAACCACGGGCTGCGCACGATCTTCCCTTCCTCTTCTTTATCCCATTCTCACCCCTTACTTACACTAACATGCACATGCACTACACTATCACACTTGCCGGAAGCTTGGAGCTTGTCCCGACTGGGGCGGTGCCCCGCTGGTGGGAGATTTCTGGTTGCAGGAAAACCCCGTATACCGACGGTAGGTCGGCACCGGATCTCGCCAGTCAGCGGGGGAAGAATACCGCCACCTCCCGCGATGAAAACATGCACTACACGTACGGGACTAATGACCTTACCCGTTGACGCAGCAGGAATCACCAATCAATGAATACGACATACTCTTTGGATGAGCGTCTAAGAATATCAGATTGCCAATGACTATCCAAATGGATTTCGGAAAGAACTGTAAGAACAACGAGCGCCACGAAACGAAATGCCAAATGCAATTTCACTGACAAGTGTCAATTCATGAGCGTTCTCGGCAGTATGATCTTCAGGCTTGTGTTTAACTTTGAGAAGCGTTCGTGAGACTAATTAGTAGTTTGCAATGGTAATGCAAAAAAGGTCTGCTTGTGAATATACTTAACTTGCGCGCTAATTTCTCTGCAGCAAAACCCTACTCAAGAGACACTTAACGACTTATGTGAACTCACTAATCTTTCAGAGTGCACTCTAGTATTCTCTGTTTCTACGGGTCTTGTCATTCTGTGTTCTCCGACGTGGGCGCCGTCTAGTACAAACATCGTTTTCCTCTCTCGCCCTGTCATCTTAGCTTCCCCAACGCCTGCCACACTCTTCACACCACAACATCTTCCTCCAGCCCAACATGTCGGCGTGTTTCCTTAACCGTCGGATGCATGGACCGTGGAACTATGTGAATGCATGTGCAGGACTTCTCAGGCCCATTCAAATACGCTCTCAAAATACGCGCATAATATTCTTTTTTATTCTTTATAATTTCAATAATAGTGAACTATTAGTGTTAAAACAAATGCTTATCTATATAAATTACTATTAATGGGGACTTAAAATCCCTTGCATATACATTGAAGAAATAAAATCAAATTCCAGAACCAATCAATATAACTTCTACGAATTTTTCCCTTCTTAGTGACTAAAATGAAAGAATAAAGATAAAGGGAAGATTACACCAAGGGCAAGATCTCAGAAATGGAGCTGTTCAGAGTAAAAAGTGAAATAGAAAACGTTAGGATCTTGGAGGCTCTGCATATGCAACCGAGTGTTAACACCGACCTTTCGCGTCTCTACCACGCAGGCAGCCGTCCGTTTCCACCGTCACACAGCCCGCCGCATCCCCCACTCCACATCGCTTCTAACATGCCCCGCCCCCGCCCCCACTCCCGCCCCCGCCCACCCGCGCCACGCAGAAACAAATCTCTCATAACCAGGCCCTCCCCGCAATTGCCTTCCTACGATTTCCAATCCGCAGCCGGACTACAATTACGCCCTGGAGACGCCCAGCTAATAGCCGGAGCGTCTGTTCGAGCATTAATTTACTTTAAGTGGAACAGCCCTAAGGATTATAGTAATTATCCGGTTAAAATTACCATATCTGAACGGAAACTCTGACCGGCGTGATCCATAGGAAATGAGCCTTGTTTATGGGGATTACGGGAAGCCACGTGTTGCCGAGTAGGATTTGGACGCTAATGTGCATGCGGCGGGTGCTTATCCCTAATAAATAAGTCCAAGTTGATTCTTTGACTTGGTATATCATCCACGGACGTGGATTCAATTATGGTTTCAGTACAGGAAAATTTGCGAGGTGCAGAGAGCCGCTGTGAACCCTTCGTGCATTTCAATAGCGCTCGGAATGCCAGGAATTCGGCGCCGCCTCGGCTATTGTTACGTATGCAAATGCGATCCTATCGACCTTCGCGCCTGCTGGCGGATTCAAATGTCACGAGGGTGTAATCCTGTTTCTCTGTTTTTTTAACGACGCGCTTCGTATTGCTTGGGGGCCTTGACAGTTATGCGGATTGACGCGTCCGCAGAAACTCCCAGGCGTCGCCGGGTGGCAGAGCGGCTGACACGGTTCCCAGAAGCGCACGGGAGGAGCGAGGACGCCCAGAAGCCGCCACCCCAGGCGTTGTGCAAGGGCCAAGTCTATAAGGGAAGGATCTGTGTTCGACCGAAGAAACGTACAGGTACGGACGGGAGCTGATTTTGACGATGCTAATGCTCGCACTGCGATTGGTTGATCCAAACATCCGGCAGTAAATTATTACGTACACGAAAGATGTAATGGAATCGAAAAACTTAACCGCGCTAGCTGAGAGCTGTCGTTGATATGGAAAATGTTAGATATGACACAACTCAAGTGTTTATAGAATAAGCTTTACATTCTTATTGCATTACTGAGGTTAAGTTTACGTTAATGATTAATCAGTTTCTTCCAATTCTTCTGACATATCCTGTCACATTGTTGGAGAATTTTAATCTGTCTTCTGTAGGGCTTCTCATTTAAAAACGATGAAATCGTCTATACGCATTTTAAATAACTCAGTTGCGTTGAATAATTTATATTCATTTGATACATTATGACACTTAGAGCTTCGGCTGTGTTCGCCTTGGGCCTTCCGCCCTGAAATAAATGCAGTATAGGTAAACTTTCTTAATAGGTATAGCTAAAAACTTGTTTCGTTCGATAAACGAGATGGCTTCTGGAAGACCTATAATATAAAGTATCACAGAATGGAGACTCAACAAGAAATTATGCCACAAAATTGCATATGAAATGGTTAAAATTAGTAATCAATAATTTTGTTTTAACCAAACACGTAACTGATGTATCTCCCTTACAAAGATCTATTTCAGTTAGTCAAATTGTATTCTTCTCAGAAATGCAAATAGAGGTAAATGTGGAGAAATTAATGCAGACTTGTTGATAATTTATAGTAAACAAACCTAACCTCACATCAATAGAAATATGAAGATAGGATGGAATTCCTTTAAAATACGTCTCTCATATGCATTACATCTGCTTCACTCTTTCTACATTACTCTTCCATTATCTCTTCCATATGCGTTACCTCTCATATTATACGAAATATATCTCACATCAACATAGCTGTCAGCAAACAGTTTGAATCTTTTACCTTCCATAAAATGTCACCTATAAGTAAGACGGATGTTTGATGCAGTCGACTGCAGTGTCATCACTACCGCTCGACAGTATCAATCGACCGTTCGTGACAGAACTTTTCATCTGAACCCGGATCCTTCTGACCGCGTCGACTTCTGCTGCTATACTCGTGATGGTCTTTGCTTCCCGAAGTCAACCTGCATTCACCATTTGGGCGCACCATATTTCCGCGGGGGCGTGGCCCGGGCAGCGAAGCGCATCACGTTGCGCAAACATGGCAGCGCAGCGACAGCTGCCGAGGGCAAATATTTGATGCGACCGCGGTGAACAATGCGGCGATAAATACGATCGCGCGCGGTTATAAGATTTATTTACTGGGGGCGTTGGATTTCTTTATGTGTGTGTTTGGTCCTGGTGTCAAGCAGTGGGTTTGGATAACGGATGGGATGGTTCACGAGTCTAAAGTCCGTTGTGTTCGAATGCTTAGATCGGAAAGATTTTGACGTCCAAATCGATGGCAATGAAGACGATTTGTTTGGTCGAGTTTAAGATTATTTCATGAACCTAAGAACATGAAATGTGTACTAAGAAATGAGTCTGACATGAGTCTGATTATAAATACTTACATGAGTCAGCAATTCATGGCACTGAGCTAGATGTTTTGTATTTTATGAGTCTTGAGTCGTAGAATTTTTAATTCAAATGTAATGAGAGAAATATGAAATTGGAGAATAATATAGAAAACTAAATTACAAACATGTGTATACCTGTCAAAATTTGAAGGTAATTACCTGTGAACAAAGCTACATAAGTGACACTAATGAATTTTTTCATTTAAAAACAACTCTATATCTTCGCTTTAATAAGGATAACCTCACAGCACGCTTGCTCACGCCAGTGGAAACGATCTTTTGATAGATCAACTACAAATCGCGAAACAACGCAAAGTTATGAACAAACGACGGGAGATAAACGTTTAATATATTAATTTATCTTGTTTATACTCTAAAACCGGAATGAAAATACATCTAAGATCAACTAACTTTCATTTGAAGAGAAAATAATGAAATTTGGTAGTATATAAAGCGCAAACGACTTTCCAAACGAAATCCCTAGTTTTGAAATATGTAGATTGTTTTTCAAATTTTAACTGTTGCTATTCATTTGTAATAATTTCTTGTTCTCGATAAATAAAATTTTTTGTTTAGCTCTATTAATAAATATTCAAGTAACAAATAAATATATGATTTAGTTCTTACAATGTACCTCTTTTGAATCTAATATTTTGTCATGCATCATAGCAAAATTCTATCGTCGTTAAAAAGTACAAATAGTTCATTGAAGAGAAAAATATTAAATTATATTTACGAATATAAAACTTGTATTTTTCAATTCTGACAACACAATATGAGCGAAAGACAATGGGTGCAAAAAACAAGGAAATTTAACATGCGGTAGCCCCTACTTAGAAAGGGCTTTCTGCCTGTTCGTTCTCTTTAAATCATTGAAAGCTTGCGATGACCCGGATAACGCGGTTAGATTCGTTCGCCGCACGGGTCACGGATTCAACGACCAATCTCAGAACATCGCTATAGCAGAAAATCGGCTCAGATTATCTCGAGGCGTGCAACGCGTTCTTTTCTCGTTCCACATTAAACCATTATGAATCTGAAATTTCTTTTAAGTTCCGGGTTTGTGCACTGATAAAATTTTGTACCACCTGAATATTCTATTACGGTAATCGTGTCTACAATGTATAAAGCTAAGCATTCTAGCTTTTAAAAATAGTTATATGTTTAAGTGTAATATAAATAGGTATGATTTTACATTTAAGAATACCATTGTGAGGAAAATACTCAAAACACTTCACTGAACCAACAATTTGGTCATTTAATAAATATCATGACAGAACATCGAGCTAAATGCCGAATTGCGAAAAACTGGCATTTTAAGTTTGAACAGCAAAATTATTGCCTTTTCTTTCTTTCGTGTCTCAACGCATGTCCCAACAAGTTTGATAGTGGAGGATGCTCAATTTAATTGATTGAACCGTATTTTCGTCTCTATCAGAATAACAAGACCTGTATAAACAAGAGACGAATACTGAAATTTTCACGTCCGACATGTTTGTTTTCGGACATAAAACTTGATTTATTTAATAAAAACTGCTTTTAACCATAAACACGATGTTTAGACCGTGGTATTTGGGAGAAAAAAGATAATCAGTTGTAGAAACTTTTACGGTTGAGCAAATTTGAGTGGAACAGAAAGATTCGTGCACAGTTAGTCCTAGATTGTCAACTTTGTCGAACTCTAAATTTTTGCATTCTCTCCTCCAAAGACTGCTCTATGATGCCCCATTGATCGACTGAACGCTTCAATTGAAAATTGAATTAAAAGATACCTTCTTGTTCATTTTCTTACCCCAGCTTATTTACTAACTTATTTAATAACAGTTATACGATCTCATTTTCTGAGCTATTGCCGTTTATGAGGAAGATGAATAATTTGGCGGAAATATGATAGTACTGATCGACAAAACACGGAAAACAATGGACCAATGGTTGAATAGGTGGTAGAAGTATCAGTGAAAACATGCTGCGAACCCGTTTTGTCAACCACAAAATCTACATTTCGTGGAAGTATTTGAACCCAACCGAGCGAAGTAGCTCAGGGAGTAGCGCGCTGACTTCGCATACGGGAGGCCCGGATTTAATTCCCATGCCGTCCATCCTGACCGGAGGTTTTGTGGTTTCTGTCGATCAACCAGGGAGGATGACAGGCATGGTTCTACTGGAAGGCCACGACCATGAAACTAGCCTTATTTATTAACTACGTGAAGTCACGAAGGTTAAGCAAATTCGTGACAGCGTGGGTACTTGGTTCGGTGACCGACTAGGAACCCCGGGATCTAACGACGCTGAGCCCAATTGCCCTTAATGGGACATACGAGTATAAAGGCTAAATACAAGTACAAATCTGAGCCCAGCAGCCGCCAGGGCACGGGTCGCGTCAGTGATTTGCGAAACGCATGGGAAACACGCACGTGCGTGCCCTTGGGTGCGTGTCACCGCCGCGCATCTGTTGAGCTGAGCGTGGACGCACTGAGTCACGGCATGGCGTCCGTAACTGGAGCACCGGGTGAGCGGTGAGCGGCGAGTGGCGAGCCGAGTCGTGACCTAGCCCCGCTTCACCCTTACCCCTGCCACGCTCAATTCACCATCACAAGGTGGCTGGTACGCGACACTCAGCAATTTAAGCTCGTACTTGCCTTGTTGCCCGATGCTGGCAAATCATGTACAAACACGTGAGAAAAATGTGATTCTTTAACTCGCGTTTGCCTTGTTGGCCGATTCTGGGAAATCATTTACAAACACATGACAAGAATCTGATTCTTTGACTTGCAGCACCACTTCATGTGTGGCTCGGTCACAAGAACGCTGTTCATACAAATGCAAAAAAGAACGTCTATTGTATATTAAAATTATAAATTAAACCAGGATGAAGCTGAATGCAAATCAGAATACTAACACTATTGACATTCATATATTGTATTGCATATTGAAAATGACTCAGCGTTTTATACACCAGTAAAAATAGCGGGTATATTATTTCCCGTTAGAGAAATATTTAAGGATAACTTACTTACAGTTATAACGAGATTCGTGTACATTAACAAAATTTTTATAAAAGACGCATTTTTATGTAATTTTTCCAAGTTATTCAGTGAAGAAGGTCTGTAATAATGCCAATCATTACAAATTATAAGATGCAAAAAACATTATTTTTCAAACCTCATCGTCTACGTAAAAATTGTAATACATTGTTTCTGGAAATCTTGTATTTCTCGTTGTGGTAGTCCCTGATTCCTGAATGAATGAGGTTCATGAATGAAGTTCCATTTGAAGACGCTTTAAGCAATTATTGACCCTTAAACCGAATCGAGAAGATACATTTTTTAAATTATACTAGTCTTCACAAAGTTAGATAAGCCCAAATAACTGCACACAACAGAAAAAAATTCTTCAATATCGTTTTATGGAGATGTGAAAGAACTAATAGAAATATAAACATGAACTCCAACAATATTTTTAAAAAAAACTTTAAATCGCTTTGACATCACACTAAGGTCCGAGCACACTTTCTAATCGCCCTTATTGTGCTCAAATTCCAATGGAAATCCTCGTTCCGCGGCAACGGAATATTTATCAGATGATGCTGTCACGGTTACAGAGCATCGCGGCGCACGAAGCTATGAGGGCGCTTTTTGTAGCCCTTTGTTGCGGGAGGGCGTAAAAAGGCGACTAATCTTGCACCTTGCATTTCAGAGAATAATTTAATGCAGTGGGGAATGCGCGATAATAGCCCATAACGAGAACAATAAAGCGTCGTTGTGCGTCGGTGACCCCAGTGTTGCCGGACTTCAAACGGCAGAGCCGGGCCGTGGTGTTGCGCAGCGCACGCGACAAACACCAGCGTGTTTGGCGGAGGTGGGGGTGGGGATGGGGGCGAGAGGCGAAGAGGGGGGTTAAAGTGGTGGAACGAGGACACAGAGTAGAATAGGCTCGGGTGGGTAGAACGGGAGGAGGTGTTAGGGCAAAACGGTGAGCTGGACAAGAAAGGCGAAGCAGAGAGGAGTAGGGTAGGGGACAGAACAGGGGACGGAATTGATCGTGATGGGACAGGCCGGGACCGGGACAGCAGGTGGTAGACAGTATGGAGAGCAGGACGGGATGGAACGGGATGGGATGGAAAGATGGAACGGGGACGGAATCAGAGTCGCCAGACCGGGGTGAATTTGTGGGAAGGAAGGCGAAGCAGAGAGGGGTGGGACGGAGCAAAATGGGGCGATGAGAGCAGTAGGGAGAAGCGAGAAGAAATAGTGAGAAGCAGGGGGAACCGGGAAAAGCGGGATGAAGTGGGGCGAAGGAAGGCGAAGTAGAGAAAGGCAGAGCCGGACGAAAAGCGGCAGGGCGGAGCCGGGCGTGGCGAAGAGAGAAGTAGGGAGAAGCGGGAAGAACCGGGGACAAACAGGAAATGCGGGATGAAGCGAGGCGAAGGAAGGTGAAGCGGAGAGGGGTGGATCGGGGTGGAGTGGGCGGGATGGAGAGGGGCGTGGCGGAGCGGGAAGAAATGAAGCGGGATGAAGTGTGGTGCGGCAATGGGGAGGCAGGGCAATGACCATGGCGATAGCAATGTGGCGGAGAGGCAACAGGGCAGGGCGAAGCAGGTGAGGGACAGGGCAGAATGAGATGTGGTGGAGTGTAGCGGGTGGAATACAGAGCGCTGACAGGATTGCAACAGACTGGATGCTTTTGAGACCGCAGGAATGCCGCAAAAAATATTCACGTTGTGCGGAAGTATTACTTCACTTCCCCACTCTGCATAATTGCCCGGAAGTGCTGTGAAGGTGAGTGTAACATGTTTTGTGGGCAGATGTAATAGAAAAGTTCGTCAAACTAACAAAACAAACTCTAGGTACAAGGCAGAAATTCAAATTTATTAAATGTTCTAAAACAAAGGACCGAGGTGCTTCAATATTTAGTTATTAGCTGTGTTAAGCCGATTTAGAGCAAATAACAATATGCGTTTGAAATTTGTAAACCTATTCATAATACCGCATACATGAAAAAATTATATAAAAAACGCCTTCGCTTTGAAAATAATTATTACTTATACGTCATAATTTCCTAAAATTCATTCGTTCTTTATTTATATTTGATTCAAATGTTGACGCAGAGACATCCCATTTTGTTTCTTTAATTGACTTGGAAAATGTTCACTTGAACTGCCGCTACCAGATTAAGTGTCTACTGTTTGGTTTCGTCATGTCGCTTTAAGAGGACAATATTACTGAAACTAATTTTATGGTATGTTGACCGCAAATTGTCGAAACCGGGTTGGGGTTTTCGTCGGTTATTCTTTCATATCCATCCATTCAGTTCAAGAATATAGAAGTACACTGAGTTATATTAATATTGTTTCGTTTCATTCATATTACTACTGTAGTATATACTTCAATTAAATGTGGATCAGAATGTTAATAATGACGTTTTATTTTTTATATGATAAAACAAATATTAACATAGGGAAATGTGTATCTAATATTGTTTGTGACTTTTACATCAAAATGTTTTGAATGTACTCAACAATTATGATCTCTAACATTATGAAAGTGAGAAAGAAAGAAAGAATGTGACTGACGCATTCGTTTACTCATGTTAATGTAAACAAGATGGTTAGCCTTGACATGACTTTCTGAGAACCTATTCAGGCAAACACGGTACCATCTATCATTCTTTCAACAAACCGTTCTCTGCAATTCTAGCCTCGGCTAGCCTCGGCTATGACCCGCACATTCATGAGGGTACAAGGAACCTCAGTGTAAAAAAATTTGACTGTGTAGATTGCGTCTCGACCTCACGTCGGAATGTCATACGGCAGAACAGCGATCATTGGAAAGTATCTGGCAACTCGTATCCATGTAGGTCCCGACCTCTCCCCCCGCTGCGAGAAAGTGATACCGAATGAGAGCAGAGCGGGGCAGCGTTGAGATATCGCTCGCGATCGCAGAACAATCGCTCCAACTGCGTTTCTAGATAGACCTTAACATTCAGCAACTCTCTATCACTGCTGGCGAGCGGATGAATAAAAAAATTGAGAGTACGCAATCGGAAATCTGACCTTTACTATTCAGATTCGCAAAGAGAATTGCCATTTTTCTCAACAATTACAGGATGTTGCATAATCTACCTTCTTACTTTGTACGTGTTGAAGTACCACGCTCGAAAGTGCTAAAGCAGGTCGCATTAAATTGCAACGTAAAAGTACATGTTTCAATCACGATAGCAAAGCTTGTACAGACTTGCGGCAACGTTCGGAAAATACGCTATGCGACTAGTACGCAAGGGTGATGAAAGAGACTAGACGCACGTGCATGTTCGTTTACTGTTGGGTGCTGCACTGTACAATTATTTCTTTTTTTTAAATTGATCACTTTAAAATTAAAGTTTTAATCAGGTCGTATAAAACTTTGTTTGTAACATAATATGAGAAAGTTTTTAAAGACAATATATCAAACGCGTATCGTCTCTTCCAATGGGTATTTCTCCTGCAGTAATTCAGTTTCTCTTATTATTTTGTCATTCACAACAATTCATTGGGAGGTAATATCAGAAATCATGTAGCTTTTATGAGCCATAACAAAATGAAAACATCAAGAGTCCTTTTTATATATTGCTAACGGTCATGCTTTGCCCAATTTATCCTATTGTATTTTGGTGTGCCCAACTGTTCAGTTTGACTGCAAAGGTAAGAACATTTTACTGAGCAACAAAAAAAAAACACATCATGGCAGCAGTTGTTGTTCGTGCATTTGAATACAAAGTGACAATCACTGTCAAAGTAAAAGTGGTCTTGTAAATGAATGCAATAAAAACTGTGACAATGAATCCGTTACTCAGCAGGTATAATTATTTTAATAAGCTCTGAAAGAGTATTCATATTCTCAACGAACCGGCTCATCGATTTCCCAAAGAAAATACGGGAACATTAAAGGTTGGTTCCCCTAATTATTTTGGAGATAGTAGCCAACGAGAGAAAGCAGAACAAGGCGAAAGCAACGTTCTTTTTAAACATTTTGCCAAGTGAACATTCTATGTGATAAATTACTTTGCTAAGGAACGCTTTTCCTTTTATATCACACGCATTCACAATTGACATGGCAATTAAACGGCATATAAATTAAACTGTCCAAATATCAAGTAACTCTTTATGTAAATGTCGTATGTAGATACAAGGTTGACTGTTTGAGATAATGCATTCACTAAACACCATGACAATTTCGAACATACAAAAAATTACATGTTGACTTCAAAAGTAAGAAAGTCATTTGAAATTGGACTACGTAACATTTAATTAAAATCAGCAGACTTACAATTACACATTTATTAAAAGCAGCAGACTTGCAATGCGATTTTTGTGAAAATCACTACCCACGTTATTTGTCTACTCGAGTAAACGTTTGACAGCGCAAGAAACAACCTCACAAACTTAATATTTGACGCCAGCGTTACACGCGTTCAATATCCCGGTTATACTGGCAATAGTTTGTCCCTTCATTACGTATAACGCGCACCAGCGTTGCGGCAAACCAGTACACTGCTTCCTCCGTACATCTGCAATAAAATCTAAGTACGTGCTCAGTGCGAGCAGACGAGGGGCAACAGCGGCCGGACGCAATCCGCGTTTGCAACGGAACGTTTTCTATGGAAGCAATCGGGCGATGGAGCCGTGAACGTTGAGAAGTGCGCGTGGACTGCAGCTGTTATGCGCGCGCCCGGGCCGACCTCTGCCCGGGCCGCGCACTCGGCGGCGAAGAGTCAAGAGGTGCGAACGTAGGCGTGTGCAGGCTAAAACCAGAGGGGGAATATAATTTCTACGCCCACTTTTTCATTAAACTCTTCTTAATTAATTTGACATCACACACTTTCTAAATGACTAATATTAATTTAAAAATAAATAAAACCTAATATATATGAATGAAATATTTTTGATGACAAAATTCATTAATTTAATTGATGTTCAATCACTTTAGAGTGTTGGTAGAAGGTTAAGAGAGACTCTCCCTAAATGTCGTATATCAATTCCGTAAACCGTCAGCTTAAAAACTGAAAATCATGAATTGATCATATTTACGGAAATAAAAATGATTTATTACGTAGGATTTCGGTGCCTCTTTCGAAATTTTGGGGGCAGGACGGCCCTCCCCCCTGGCCGCTGTATGATCACGCCTCTCGGTGAGTATAAAAAAGGCATTCACTTTCAAATAGAACTGTCCAAATGTCAAGTAATCATACTGGTAAATGTCATACGTGCATATAGAGTTGGTAGTCGACTAACAGCCGCCGTATTGTTTTGAACCTTATATAGCATACCAGGTTTTCGGCATGCCCTTCTATGATTTTAACTTTGTTTTAATTATTAATGCTATTGAAAAGTGGCATATATGTTGCCCGAGACGTTGTGCTCTGTCACTTCTAATCTGCTATCATTACAATCTCTCAAGGCATGAATAACACTTCTATATTTTTTTGTTATCAAAATCAACTCTTTCAGTATGTGACAATTTTACAAGGTAATAGCAATCTTCTCCTGTCTACACACGGTTCAAAAGGAAGGGGATATGTACGTGGCTGTATTTAGATGTGATTGATTTTTTCGTGTTTCCAGGCGCGTCAACTGCTTTGGTCATTAGTCCCGTGAGTGTAGTGCATGTTTTTTCTCGGGAGATGATGGTGACCTTCCTCCGCTGGATGGCGAGATCCGGCGCCGACCTACCGTCGGCTAGTGGGGTTTCCCCCTAACCAGGACCCTCCCACCAGCGGGGCACCGCCCCAGTCAGGACAAGCTCTAAGCTCCCGACCGGTCTCCCGGAATATGTGGTAGTGTAGTGCATGTTAGTGGAAGTGTGTGTGTAAGGGGAGAGGATTGATCAAGGAAGAGGAAGGAAAGATCGCGCGCGGTCCTTGGTCCGTTTGGTGGGGTACGGCTGGCGTTGATCGGAGAAACCACGGAAAACTACCGATCAGAGCAGCCGGCCGCTAGAATTCTCCTCCAGACAGCGACTGAATTCGACCTAGCTGAAGAGCTAGCGTCGAAAATCCTGCCGCCGTCAGGGCTCGAACCTAGGACCTCCCGGTCAGAGGCGCTGCAGTGGCATCAGTTGATGCACTGAGCTACCGCTCCCGGTCATTTAGATGTGAATAAGCTCAATTTTAACTATGTCTAATGAAAGTATAGACACGTACTACGCACACGTACATGCCGTTTTAGCCGTCATGCTGCGTCCTTCCTCAGGGCAAAATGCAGTTACGTAGATATTGATAAATATAAAATGGCTTCCAGTAAATATTTTCAAAATTAAACCTCTGAAATCATAAAACGACGGGCGTGACCAGTATTTTGAAGGGGAGCCCACTCAAAACATAAGGTAAGATCTACAGGAAGTCCTCTCCAATACACTCCATACACCAAGAATATGGGGGAAGGCGTCCTTTGACGCTCCCCCAGGGGTGAACTCATGTGAAGTCACTTTCGCTGCCACCACAGTTGTCGTCACAGTTACCAGAAGGGGTTACGTAGAAGGGGTTGGGATTAGCTCAGAAGCAGCATTGCCGCTACAGTTGTAACACCTCTGACTGGGAGATTCTTCGGATTTTGTATGGTAATGTATATTTGGGTCGATTTCAACCGCTGTCTGGAAGACAATTCTATGGCCGGGTGCTCTGATCGGTAGTTTCCCATGATTTATCTCTACAAACCCAACCGAATGCCGGAACAGTACCCTAAGAAACGGGCCATGGATCACGCGCGATCTTTCCTTCCTCTTCCTTGTTCTATCCTTTCCCTCTTACTAACATACTATACTATTACGCTCTACACTACCACACATACCGGGAGACCAGTCGAAAGCATATAATTTATCCCGGATGAGGAGTTTCTTCGCTGAGGGAGATATCTGGAGGAGGAAATCTCCCGCAAGCAAAGTTGTGAGACAAATCTCACCTTCCAGCGGGAAAGGAACACCGTCACCTGCGGGCATAAAAATTCACAATACAAACGGGACTAATGACCATAGAAGTTAACGGGCCCGGAAACATAAAGTAATCAATATCCCACCATGCAGATGCAAACCTGCTATCTTCCCTTTCTCTTCCATGTCCTATCCGTTCCCCATTACTTACACAGTCTTTCGTGTACAACACAAACACATATGTCGGGGTACCAGTCGGAAGCATAACATTTGCCTCGGCGGAGGCGTTGCTCCGTTGAGGGAGATACCTGGAGAAGGAAATCTCCCGGAATTGTAGATCGGTGCCAAATCTTACTATCCGACGCGCGAAGAACACCACCAACTCCAGCTCGGCTTAAAACATTCACTACACTAACGGTCCTAATGACCACAGAATTTGAGGCACCGAAAAACATTAACTAATCAATCAATGACGTCGCAGATATAGAGCCATGAACGCGCGCGCCCGTCTGTTGCGCCCCTGGGTCGCGGTTGCGGCGGCAGCGGCGCGATACGATCTGGCCGGTGGCGCCTCGCGGGCCGCGATCCGCCGAAAACGAGTCATAAACTTGATTTAGGTGGCCCGATATGCTAATAGATGAGGGATTCGGCCCGCGCGGCTCACACGGTCGCCCTGCGGTTAGGCGGCTTTGCCGGCGCGGAAGGGGAGGGGCTGCGGGTGTTGGGGGCGAAGGGGACACGGGCGAGGGTAGCGGACCGGGAAGCGTCGTTAAAAGAGATGGAATACGTGTGGGCAAGAACCGTGAGGATGTAAAACGATCGAAATGGAGAGTTTGGAATGAGAGGTTGCAGTTTAGGTCTACAGATGTGGAAACAGGTCTAAAGAAGCGCCAATGGGTGGAGTTAGTAGATGATGAAATGAGAAGAATTGGATATCTACAAAAAAATGTTTTGAGGTATAGAGATTTTTGTAACATGCACATAATTTAGACGCACGTGAATAATGTACTGCTTTCTAGTGGGGCAAAACGATTTAATCATTTCGAATATTTATTTTCTTATTTATAAAAAACAGTTGGAAAACGTATCCGTTCCTCCGCTTCATCGAAAATATTTCATTTATCTCTAGAATTTTTATTGCGGTAGGGTATTTCGCAACATGCAACACCCCTCTTTTGGGCACAATTTCCAGAGTTCTGATATTCGAGCCACTTATGGTGCAGGGGGTGAGAGTAAGTTTGTAAAATTTAATATTTCCAGATGCGCCAACTAACGTGATCATTCTCACCGTAAATGTCATGTCACATCCTGAGAATATGCGGTGTTCCCCCTCCGTTAGTACGACAGATCCGATCCCGACCCCAGGTCAGTTGCAAAGGTTTCTTTAATCTAGGAATCCATGCACCTCCCCACGCTCTATGCTCATGACATGCGAGGTACAAGCGTGCGTGCGTGTGTGTAACGGAAGAATAGGGGATAAAGATGAGGCAGGCGAACTCAGGGGCGGTCCGTAGGCTGTTTGATAATGTACTGCATTCGCCTAGTATTATACCAATAATCCACAGATAAGAACAGTCAACAGCTCGAATTCTCCTCTAAACAAAGACTGATTTCGCCCCAGATAGCTAGTGCCGGAAAAGTCCAGTATCCGTCGACACTTGAACCGCAGGACTTCACGGCCAGCGAAGCTGCAGATGCAACGGCAGTGCTGCCACTGCGCCACCGCAGCCGCACGTGCACGCGTGAAGTAGCCGCGCGCGCGAGAGTCGAAGGCGTGGGTGCAGAGAGGCAGGGCGATGCACCTGGAGCGAGAGCTGCATTGATTGATTGATTGATTCATGTTTCCGGGTGCGTCAACTGCTATGGTCATTAGTCCCGTTAGTGTAGTGCATGTTTTTTCTCGGGAGATGGCGGTGATCTTCCCCCGCTGGATGGCGAGATCCGGCGCCGACCTACCATCGGCTAGTGGGGTTTCCCCCTAACCAGGACTCTCCCACCATCGGGGCACCGCCCCAGTCGGGTCAAGCTCTAAGCTCCCGACCGGTCTCCCGGAGTATGTGGTAGTGTAGTGCATGTTAGTGTAAGTGTGTCTGCAAGGGGAGAGGATAGGACAAGGAAGAGGAAGGAAAGATCGCGCGCGGTCCGCGGCCCGTTTGGTAGGGTACTGCTCCGGCATTCGCCTGGTGTTGATCGGAGAAACCACGGAAAACTACCGATCAGCGCAGCCGGCCGCTAGAAATCTCCTCCAGACAGCAGCTGAATTCGACCTAGCTGAAAAGCTAGTGTCGAAAATCCTGCCGCCGTCAGGACTCGAACCTAGGACCTCCCGGTCAGAGGCGCTGCAGTGACATCAGTTGATGCACTGAGCTTCCGCTACCGGTGCGAGAGCTGCAGAAGCTGCCGGGCGCGTGAGGCGAGAGTGCTGAGCGGCCCGGAGCTAAAGCAGCGCTGCAACCAGCGCCTGGGCGATAGCGAGCGGCGGCCGAGCCTCGCCCGCAAAGCTGGACTAAGAGTACGTGCTGTGGCTGTAGCGGGACGAAACGTCTGCGGGTGGTGGAGATTATCGCTTAGGCAAATTGGGCCTAAGCTGCTAGAGAAATTACTTATTGGCCGTTACAGATGTGCGGGGGTTGCAGCGATAGTATTGCGGTATATAAATGAAGTTCTTTGGGTAGTTTTGAACCATTACTACTTATTACACTATTTGCATTTTTACATTATTTTGTACCTCTTCTTTCACAGCATTACTTTAATTGGCTCCTTCAATGCTCGCCGTTACGCAACATCGCACCACTTACCATTCAACACGCGAAACTGCCAACTCCACGCCAACCAATTCATTGAGTTTTAGCAATACATTGATAAAGTAATAAAACGATAATTGACCTACTTCGCGATTCCCGTACGTTCTACTACAACTCATAGCGAATGTTTATGGCAATCCCATATTTACTTCGAAGTGGCTTCTCAAGTAGTACCGTGAAAACGGATTATCACAATATCCACTTGAAAGAAAAGCACATTAATAGAAATTATTAATTTGCACATACCAAACACTTTTTAAGAGTGCATGTGCAATGACATAACACGCGGGATAAAACGTTTTTATTTATTTGGCGAAGGTCAATTATCATTTCATTACTTCGCCAATATATTGATAAAAGTAAATATATCGATGGCCGATTTTCCGATCTCTAACCCGTTAATAAGCGTAATAAGCGTCTTCATGATGCACCTCGAATGACCACATTTCAAGAGACCCGCGTCGAGCAAAAGCGTTCGTGTTGAGAAGAGATGAAAACGGTATCGCGTCCTATTGCGCTCCAAAGAGTACTAAAACCGCTTATTTCGCGCGGGTGTATAAGCGAGGAGAAATTACACATCGCAACTTTTAATTAAACTGTGGAAGGGAGGGTCGGGCGTGCATTCCTATGTCGCGAACAGGTGGCTGCGACAAAAACAGGGACTATTCTCGAGAAAGTAAAGTTCCTGGTGTAATGCAACACAATGGTACAATGGAGAAAACCAAATATTCTGAGATTATAAACAAAACAGTTCTTCTTCTGGAAGATTAAGAATTCATTCTTTTTGGTTATAAAGTTGTGAAAATTTCTCAGTATATATATTCTTAATTTCGTAACCGTTGTAACAATGCAAAAAATATACTTTACATCAGTTATGTAGTAATATTTAATAAAGGACCGCATTTGTTTCACTAAAGCTGTAGATTTAGGACACTTCTATCTCACATAAAATATTTTTCTCATAAAACACATCGTGGAAAATCAAAGCATGTTACTAATCAGTTCCATTCAAAAACTCAATTTCCATTTTCATCCATCAACACTTAGTTATCGAAGCCATTGTGCCCAGAACTGAATCACGAAGCTAAAACAAGGCGCGTTCTGGGACTCGTCGCGTTAGTCTATTGTCGGAGGTAAATAATGTCTTCGGACACATTAAACTGCTGGTGACGGAAAGCGTAAGACATACGCACCGACAAGACACATGTGTCGCAGACACGAGCAGCGGAATGGAACAGAGATGAACGCAAAGTGACACTTGCTGTTTGTAATGCTCTGCAAGACCATTAAAACTGAAGGCTGCTACGACGTAAATAATGTTCGCAAGAGACCTCTCCTACGAAGAAAATGAGACAAGGTTTTTTCCACATGCACGTTCTTTTATGTGTATAGGTTAAAAGCATTCTAACAACTCTTAGAGATTTACAGTAAGACAAGTCTGATAAAAAGATGTATCAATTTAGAGACGTTGACTTAGAAAATCCACTGGGACACTTCTGATCAATTTAACCCTTGCGATCAATTTGGAAAGAAAAACTTCTGTGAGAATTTAGAAGAAGAATTTTTGTATCGGAATATCACATTAAACACACCCTTACACTCAATGATGAAGGAGAAACTTATTCACTGACTCACGATCGTTGCCGACTCCACAACAACTTCCTGGGTTTCTAGAATAGAACTAAACTGAGCTGCATAGATCGTGACCACTCTCTGTATTGTCAATAAAATCAAATGGGAATTTCCCTTGAATTGAATTTCAAATTAAGTTTGGATGAAAAAAGTACTCTCACAGCCAATGCAAAATGAATTCATTGATGTCAATTCAAGTCGACTGATTTCAATCAATTCAATGGAACAGAATTCAATTAATTTTGATTCAATCGCAAGGCGAGATCTCATAAGCACTATTTCTACCGCGAGTTTTCTAACGAGTTGAATTAAAGTGTTTTTATTTCCATTGAATACCAGAATTACATAATTTTTACTCAATAGCGTATCTTGCGTTCAAGACATGGGCTATCTTATCCCGCATGCAATGTATTGTGATAGACACCTACACAGTTTGGTGATGTTTCTAGATTATAATTATAATAAATTATATAGTATTCATGTAGTTTATAAACGAATTACGAGTTACTTTTGTATCTTTTATTATATTTTCCCGCTGTCTTTAGACTTCACAGCTAACGTAGAATAAGGACCACGGAATTTTGTAATAGAACTAGAACAGCATCGTTATGAGGATACGCAACACACAAATAAAAACGTACAAATTTGCCGCGTTATTCTTCACTTTCGCGCAGCAGACCCCAGCCATCAATCAAGCGTTAACGCGACGTTTTGACGCGCGCCCTCTTCGGGGCCACCTGGGGCTGTGTTTGTGGGAGCGCCTCGATCGTCGGGTCGTGTCCGCGCCTCCTCTAGGGCCCAGCGACGTGTCTCTCGGTGAATTATGAGCGACGGCCTCACGCGGAGTCGACCCCACGCGCCGCCTTTGTTTCCCCGCCACGCGCCGCCTAGGCGGGCGACATTCGCAGCCCTGGCATGCGAGCGGCCAGCGGAGGTGGTCGTAGCCAATTAACACGTCGCAATCCACTCGTTGTATTCTTATGTAGACGCGAGAGAACTGTAATAAGTAATATTGATGTGAGTCGTTAGTATTGGTATTAGGTAGGTGAAGGTATTGATGTAAGGTAGGTAGATATGGAAGGTATTGATGTAAGGTAGGTAAGGTGTGGAAGGTATTGATGTAAGGTAGGTAGGGTGTGGTAGGTATTGATGTAAGATAGGTAGTATCTTAGAGTTGTGATCCAACACGTCAGTTTCAAGGTGTGAGGAGCCTATGACTAACATTTTATTCTGCAATGCTGGAGGAAATGTTACGAACTGAGGTGTCGCGAACCTTCGGGCTCCGTGATTTGAGCGCGTTATTTGAGTACGAAAACATTCCCAGTTACTTTTTGGTTAAAAATACAGTAACATTATTGTAATGAGGAAGATATCTGTTCTGGATTACCTACAAGTTCCCTGCTATGTTCACGTAATTTATGTAACATTCTCTTACAGTAAATTTGCATGTAATTTGTGATGTAGTTCCCTAATGAAAGCAAAAGTGAATTATTTTATAATTAGTACATGCAGTAATTTTAAACTTCACGTGAATTCAAAGTAAGAGGTGAACAAATTTCCTCCCACTTAATATGTATTAGTAAATTTAGAAAATCAATGAAAATGCAAATATAATTGACTTTAACAATGAAATGTCATTTCAGTAGGAAAGTTTTATGAATTCCATTAGTTTACGAAATTGATATTAATATCATGAATGAAGAAATAAAAGAAGTCAAATCAGTCAACTTAATATGTTATATTTAGTTGACGGAGATGTCTTCCTTTATGTCTCCATGTCATTACATCAACCTTCCCGAATCAGAATTCCCACAATAGTATCATGAAGAACAACTTACAATATTTTTATTAATTGTTTTAAGAAATTAATAAATCTTTAAACAATAGGATGTTGATTTCATCAGTGGACAAATTGAATATCTAACATGCATTCCTCGTTCAACCTGTGTCCTTTATTTCTCTCTATACATGCTACACACTTACCTTCGTCCTTCCATCCTCTCCTCTCTCTCTCTCTCTCTCTTCTTTTCTTTCTTTTTCCAACAATCCCTCTTCGTGCGTTCTTGCCTGTAAAACAGGGATCAGGCAAAACAGCATTGCGACGACTACCATTGGCTGCGTGGCCGCGACCGCGCTCCGCCGGAACCGCTTGTAAAAGCCGCGGCGGGCGCGCGAGTGGGCGGGCGAACGAGTACGCTCGCGTGTCGTCGGCGCGCAGACAAAGGCACGCCCTCGCGCGCGCGCGTGCGAGCGGAGTGCGGCGCCCACAGTAGCGGGGCAGGGACACGCGCGCGGCGGGCGTCGCGCTGACAATGTCACTGCCCGCCCCGCCACGCCACGCCCCGCCCTACCCCACCCCACCCCCGCCCAGCACGCCCGGCCCCGCCATGCCCCGCCGTGCCCTCGCCCCGCTCGCCACCCCTCGTCACCGCGGCGGAGACCACCCGTTGATAAATCGCCTGTTCGCTCGCCCGCGCTGGACGTGTTTTCGGCGGGAAAGTGACACGGCTACATCGCTTCGGCGGGGTGCGCCCATCCTTTGTGCTCATATGCTCGCGACATTCCACGGTCCACTCTCTCGTTGTGAAGCTCAACGCTCAATTTTCAGTTAAGTCCGAACGATTCTCCTGAGATATTTTATTCACAATCAACCAAAGTTAAATTACTGAACATGTTTCCTGCAGATGCCAAACACGCGCGATTTCGTAAACTTTCTGGCTTTGTCTTATTGCGTATTGTTTTAAGTTGAGAGATCCCTGTACTTTCTACTGTCCTGCATTTAGTGATTGAATGAACCAGAGCTCTTTACTGAAAAGATAATGAAATTCTCCACAGAGGGAAACAGTTATTGAAGTCAGAAGTCTGGAATGAAAGACGACAATTTATCATGAAAGTAAGTGTCAGAGAAGATGACGTGGAATTAGACGCGTTGAATTGGCTACGTTTCTCTCCGGTGTTTCGGTGGCCAGGACGGAAAAGTGAATTCCTCCAGGGGACATCACCAGCTCAGGTACCGAGATTGTCCCAGACTGTTGTGGTAACGAGAGTTGCTGACGGGCGCTGCCGCTGACTGCGAGTGTGCAAAACAAGCATGCGCGCCTGCGCCGCGCCGCCGAATTGTGTGCTGACAAATGCCTCGTTAATAGCGCAACGTCATTGAAACGTGTTTCCGGGAGTAAAGTGACTCGGCAACGTTGCATCCGCGACTCTCTGAGCACTGAAAGCGAGCGGCGTTCCGCGAGGCGGATCAGATGTACCTTGCGAAAAAAGAAGTTTGGAGACTAAAAGTGACATATCGTTTACAAGCTTCGTGTTTAATAACACTTGTATATTGTAAAGAATATTAGCAGTTCTTAACTCTTGTTTTGGGAACTTAGAGGTTGCATCTATCATGAATAAAAATGCTCCCGTTATGGGCTCATATAAAGAGAGAAACCACAAAGTATGTCCAATAAATGAGGAAACTCTCCCAAGTAGTGTACCAAGGCATATGCAGAAGCTATCGAAGACCGATAGTAAACTATCCTTTGAGGAGTGGGATAATAAGAACGTATATAGTATTGCATAGGCGTGCATTGCGTAACTTTCAGCAGAAATGAAAACCCATTCTCTCAGCACGTGCTTAAGGAAATTGTTCCATTGTGAAAATATTCTTACCGTTAATTATTTGTATCATCACTACTATTAAACATACTAAAACCTTCCTAATTATTAATAATGCAGAACCAGTTGATGAAAAAATATCCAATTCGTTCATTTCTGCGCCTAGAAATAGTTCGTTTTCCCCATGACCGACCCGAAATATTTCAGTGTGTTGACTTTATAGGCGTGGCAAAATACTGTGTGCATTATATCTACAAGTGGCACCTGTCAATTTTGTAGTTCTTGAAATTGAAGTAATCAAGCGTGGCCCGGGTAACTCTCAAAGGTAATCCCAACAGTGCTTTGGAAATTGTCGCTAAATTTCAAAGGAATGAGTTAAACTTTTCCACAAATGAAATTGTGTCCAAAAAAGTTCCAAAATGTGCAAAAATTCGAAAATCACAAAGATTTGTTAAAAATAAAATATACTATGTTACAGTACAATGGTTGGTAAATTACTGGCCAATCAGAGTTTATGATTCGCCAGTAAGGAGAAGCGGCAAGAAAAATCGGATAGAAAAAAGCGATAAACGTTTTGAGATACACCGCCTTGATTGGGGCATTTTGTATGTATACTTAAACACAATTGGTTTTAATTTCAGGAGTGGAATCGTCATACCAATTTATTAGACAAGGAAAAGTAATTCATTATATAAATATTGTAACACTAGCGTACCCGTGCGAAAACTCTCGTATGCTCCCTCTTCCCTTTTTCTCCATTTCCATATTAAGCCTGTAATAAATCTTTTTCTTCAAGACCCTCTAATCCTCCGTCACTTGTTATATGTCTCCTTGAAATTGATAACAATACAATACACCCTTGTCAATACAAACTATTCTTATTTAACGTTATTATCGAGCAGAGAGATACACTTGTGTAATTCAATCGAGTATAATATCAAGTAATTGGTTTAATTTCACATACAGTTGCTTATTCTACAGGCTCTGAGCAGGTTGGGTAAAATCGAGAAGCGTCGAACCAGCAAAAATATAATTAAATATTCAAGAATATCTCATCCTATATATTACAATGTGAGAAACGTTTCTTTGAGGCCTGCCGTCTGAAAAAAAAATTAAGGCCCTGAAACGCTTTGTTTAGGAGTTATTTAACGATATAGATTAAAAATGCGACAGTGTTGCGGATTACATCTTACCCGAATATTTAAATGCTTTCTTTTTTCAACAAATCCTCCATATTTTTAAAGTCAAAGTGCAATTTGTCACGTCTCCTTAAAATTATTTTTCTTTAGAGACCTCATTTATAAAGATTGGTTGTGTGTGAAAGCCGCAAAAGGTATGTATATTATTGAAATAATATGGGAGGCGACGATTGAAGAAAATTAATTTACGCTCTTTCCCCGTGATTTCCCTCTACACTCCGCTCCTTCCTACCTCTCGCCGTCTCAGCCCACCAGCAGCAAGATCCAGCCCGTTCCGGCCTACCACACCCTGTCACGCTCCACAACATCGAACCCTCTGCCAACCACTCCGCTCCGACAAGACCCCCTCCCTCTCTCCCTTCCAAATTCCTCCCTCGTATCTCCTCCCCCCCTGCCCTTTCTCCCCGTTCATCATCACCTTGACCGTTGCCGTCCCGTCTCACCTCGTCCTGCCCCAACCGGCTTCGCCCCAACTTGCCCCTCCTCTCTTCCACAGCCCCAAAATACCCATGTACATTGCGGGTTGTATCGAACAAAATTTTGTAAGACGAAATAGGGGTAATATTTATAATCGCAATCACACCCATTATTTCTCGGCAGATCAAAAGCATTTTTTTCAAAATTAGGTGGAAAGAGCTGCTAGCGTATGAGAATTATTCTGAAAAAGCCCAAGCATATCGCGATTTATACATAAACATTATCGCAATATTAATATCCATAAACTAGGAAGTCATTTGTAGGATATGTTTAAAAAACGTTAATGGTTGCTGGGAAAACGCACATTCGAAGAGGAATACGATTTCAGCACCAAGCTTCCGCTTAGAACTTCCTGAAAAGAGAGAGGATACTAGAACAAGGCCGGTCGTAAATGATGCTCGGAGGAAGAATTATCGTGCGCATGTTACGGACAGCTTTTTATGGGTACTCGTCTTACATTCTCGTGTGACGGTTGAGGAAACCAGGAAAATATTGAGAGAGAGCTGTCGCCATGGGGACGCAAACTTGTCCTTGGTGGAGCGTAGAAAGTGTCCCAGAACCGCATCGAATTAAGATCATTTCTCTCGAGCATGCATTACTTCATTTAAATTAAATTCATTTTGATGAGATGCTTTTATTCCAAGTTTGGTATTCCACTGAGAGACAACTTTTTTAGACAAACGTATTTTCATGAAGTACGTATCGTTTGTGCTTCAAAGAACATTTTCAAAGATTAGAAAAATGCTACATCTTTGAAACGTAGTGTGAATATATTTAGAAAACAAAATTTGGTATCACCTCTACGTATCTCCCCCAGTGGGGTAGGGCACAGATTCGGCTGGGAAATGATATAAGTTCCGGTGTGCTGTCCCGACATGCATGGTATTGCTAGCATGTAAATGTGTTTATGTGTGAAGGGAAGACGAGGAAGAGAAAGGACTGTTCGCGCGCGGTCCATTGCCCGATTGTTAGGACACTGTTCCGGCATTCCCCTAGTACTGAAATGAGAACCATGAATAACTACCGATCAGAGCAGTCGATCGCTAGAATTCTGATTCAGACAGCATCTGTCGCAAGACTCGGCTATTGAGCTAGGGTCGAAAATTCCGCGAGAATCCATACTCGATCCTTAAGACCTCCACGTCAGAGCCGATGAAGAGTCAGTAGGAATGCTTGATCTGCTCTATCCTCAGTCGATTTTTCTCGTTTCAAGTACCCATTGAGATACAATACGAAGTACTCCATATTAGACGTTTTATACATGGTTATTTATGATTATACATGGCTATTCACTGCCACAGCGCATCTTAAACAATGTTAATTTTTGTCCAGAATAGTAATTTTAATGAAAATGCACTAGAAGATTAAAAAAAGTTTTTAAACTGTATGTGCTTTTTAAGAAGAACTTTATTCAAATTCAAAAGTAAAAATATTGAATAATGAGTTATATTAAATATTATTTATTTCATTTATTACTGAGACTGATACTAACATGATTGAACAAAACGACCAAAAACCTAAAATTGGCTAAATCAACTTTTCAAAAAGCCTAAAATGGCGTTTATAAACTCCCAAATCCCAGGTTCTACTGATTACATACTTATCATTTAATTAAACCCAATGTCAACGCAGTAACGATCACAATACATTAACAACTCTTTCATCAACATACGAATATATTTCTCTACATTACACACACATATTGCAGCCAAACAAATGAAGGTCTTGTGTGAAACATGAAAGCGACATGAAGGAAGCAGATCTCTCCGCGTAACGGATACGCAGCAGCGAACCGCACGCGTTTCCCTAACGCAAAACAAACTATCGAATGCTGCACGCAGGACCGCTCGGATTTCAGTGCACACTCGGGGAGGCAGCGCCACCCAATTCACCGCATGGAAGCCCGCAGTGGGACAAGGACGGCAAAAGCGTTATCAAAAATGTGGGTTTTCGATTTTGTATAATAAAAAAATGTACGTTTCAATAAAAAATAAGTGTCGTAAATATTATAAGAAAAAGTGATCAAAGATGCTAGTGAAAATATTTATTTAATTTATGTAAAACATGAAATATGTTCAGATGTATTATAACTCGTTTATTTTGTGATTAATTTTAAATACAAAATTACATAGTTATAATATTACTCTGTCAGTACTATATTAAAGTATTGTTCACGACCCTTAAAAATAATATTAACTTTGCAAGATGACAAACTTACTACTTAATGTTAATAAAGAAAAAATCAAATAGTAATAATAATACTTATTTGTTTTCGGCCATGTCAGTGCTACAAGTACTACATTCAATGCGTGGTGTTGACAACAGAAACGATATGCTATCTAAAGGCAATACAATGTCTATGAAAAATAGAGATTCTATTAATGTAAGTTTCCTTTTGGATTGTACTTATTCAACAATGCGGACGTCTGTGAATTGATGTGATCTGTGGGAAAGTATACTATTGGCAGAAATATTTTTCTGAGAAAGTCGCGCACAAAATTTTGTTTGAGGAATAATCTGATCTCGAATTTATACTAATAGTCGCTAAAAATTAAATTACATTTTGCTTATTGTTTTCATGCTTAATTATTATACAAACTATTCAAAACAAAATTGTTGAGGGATAGTACCAAAAGTTTATTTTCACAGATTACTTCATTTGTTCTGATTATGCTGATAAGCCACCGTGCAACGCTCGGTGCCGGCGCATCCTTCTTGTATCTCTTTGAATAATACATGCAAATAGTAGAGGCAAAGAGTACCGTATTCCTCTGAATCGCCGATTCCGTTACATTGTATCAAATTGTCACGAAAGTTCCAGCTGTGACTGTTGAGAACGATCAATTACCCAACACTAATATTAACATACTCACAACTCTCTATAATACTTTCAATTGTTATTATTTCCATTCACACTTCATTTCTATCCATCCAGTTGATACTACACCCCGATTCTTGTCAATATCTTCCCCACAGACATGTACTCGTATGTTGAATTCATTAGAAATTAAATTTTGTTGAAAGAATACGGGAGCTAACTTGGGGGGGGGGGACTTTCATGGAGTCCTTCATTGCCATGCATCTAATCAATTATTTCACTTGTCACGGCAATGATTCAAATGTTTCTTCAGCACTCTACCACAGTTCCAACGCACAAACAAAACAAATCCCTCATTTCATGAAATCAAACACTTGGTGGAGCTATCGGATAAAAGAATATATTAACGGCGGCTGTCGTTGAGTCTACGCTAGTCTCTGTGTCTAGGCGGCGGACGCGAAGCCGCGCGACGCGACCAGAAATCGCTACTTTTGCGAAAGTGGCGCCGGTGAAAGTGTTTCGGCGGAAGATCCAACACGGCGCCCCCGCCCGCGAGGATTTTGTGCTTCGCTTTGGGCCTCGCGGCCGAGACAAAGGGCCGCCCGCCGCACGCGGACAAAGGCGCAGCGGCGGCCAGCGAGTGCGCCTGGACGCGGCGCTGATGAGATCTGTCAACGCCTCGCGCCGCGCCGCTCAGGGAGTGAGGGCTTCGCAATTATTCACCGGGAAACTTGTTTGATTTGAGATTCTTTCGGATTAAGTGAATATAAATGAAAGAACGTGAAGTTTTCTCCAAGTCATTTCTATCGTAACTGATATTCATAAATGCAGGAATTAGAGTCATTGACCTATCGATGTAAAGAGATTTTGATGGCTTTTTCATGTTAAACATAAATGTCTTCTTTGAATATTTTGAGTAGTTCTGACCGGATTTAAGTAACTTTAATTTATCGTAATTTAAATCACAATCGGCGGAATGTCTGCAACCGCAATGATTACGACAGTCTAACATTCTGTAATGTTCTTCAGAAAAACCTTGTCTTTTCGTAAATTGTGGTTCTTCTAGCGAAGAAGGCATATTATCTATTTTTATTTTCAGAGGGCCAAAGACAGACGACCGTATTATGGAACCACGGTAGATATATTCCTTTTTATGATAGTTTCTGAGTAGCAATCGCTTACCAGCAAACATGAGACAATTGGGTAGATAATAGAAAAATCGCAGAATTACAGACAAGATAAAGGGGGAATTTACAGAAAACCTAACTCGAACCCGCTTTGTTAACAACAAATTGTACCTGGAGGGATCGAAATTTGAATCAATCGAGCAGATATGGAGGTCAGAGTTCAGTACATCAGAAATAAGGGGTAGAGCGACCGCTGGCCGCCTCACAACGTACCGTCTTTAGTACTTTAGTCTCTCAGAATATAGGAACTAGAGGGTTTGCACGGTAATACTTTTCATTTTAATAATTTTCTCTGATCATCAAAATTACCGTTACGTTCCCATAAACTTCAATGACAATTAGGATAGTGGCGGAAAGCATGAGCCACAGTGAGAAAAACACGCACTGCCAAGTTGGGGAGCACTGTGTGTGAAAAGCAGGAGCGCGGACTGTGAGGGAAGATTGCCCGTGGGTACATCGACGCGCTCAATGGCCTGTGATGCAGCTCCTCTGTAGGGAAAGCGTAGAGCCTGTGTGACTTCCATCTCATTCAGCACATGAACTAATTTCTTAGAAGCCGTCAGTATCACTCTGATCGTGAAGTGAAACAGTAGTCTGCGCAGCAGCCGTCACTCTTCTAAACTACATCGCAATTGTATCACCTTTGTTACTGCAATTGCTGGAGAAAGGTGTTTTCCTTTCGGCAAGTATACTGTGTCTTTCTTTATATGCTGCGACTACCGTTCCACGTAGAATTAAAGTTCGTTGTTTGCATTGGACGACTGTGTCAAAATTTCAAACAAGGAAGTACGTTAAACTTGTATTTCAATATTAGTGATGATTTTTTTTACATTAATGTTCGCCAAAAATAAACATTTATATGCGAGACAGTTTGAAACATTATTGGAAGTTCATTAGTTGATAAGAACATTTTGCAAAATTCTTTTACAATATTCGATTTAATCTCTGATTGAAAAATAAAAATATTTTGGAAACAACGTTTCAAACTCCATATTCGTTGACTTAATTTATGTTTATAATTTGTAGCAATTATAATAATTTGGTATTAATATATATCATTAGTAAAAGATCACTCACCACATTTTACATGTCACTTGTCAGGAAAACGAGAAATAGGGACGATTAAGTGGAAAGTAGTACTGAAACAGGTTTTGTTATGCCATTAATTCGCAAAAAGTAAAAAGAAAATTCTTGTATTTCGAAATATTCGTGAACTGTCCACTTTTCACAGTAGTTAAAGAAATTAACATGATTTAAAATACTTTCTAATGTGCACATTCAGTAAATTATATTGAAATATTTATATATCTCACAACTGATTCTTTATCTGAATCTCTAAATCTCAATAAGGCACAAGTTACGAGTCAGTTACGAGTCATTTTGCTCTAGAGGATAATCGAATGTATGCCTGCAGGAAACAAACTTTCTCGTTTTGAACCGAACTGAATCGTAGTTGTAACCCGCTCTTCAAACACAGTTTTTATTTATGAAATTTGATTGTACTTAAGTGTTGGAGGATACTCTAAATTAACAATTATCCCATGAAAACCACTGTCTCCTAATTTCCGAATCATCAGTGTGAAATTCAGATAAATGATTGTGAACGAGCTTCAGACTCCAGAAATGCGAATCGCGAAATACTGCAACCGGTCCATGAGCTTCATTTTGCAACCAGACGAATGCAAAAGTATGTTTTCCTCGGAAATCAGCGAACTCAACACTTCTTCGCGACTGACGAAACCTTGTTCGAAATGTCTATATCTGTAAAGATGAAACTGCGCTTTTTTCGCAAATGAATTTGGGACCAAGCACTAAAATCGGTAGTCTGGCAAATACAGGGCAGCCAATTACCTAGATTTGATGCCTTCAATACAGCGTGGACACTGCCGAGCTTGGAATTTTCAACTGAGTAAATTGTGCCAATGAATTCGCATTTAGAGTCACGCCTGATTGGACCCGCGTTTTTCTGCCCGGCGCAATCTGCTGGGAGGTTCGCTTCGTTTTCATATCAGGCACGTCCTCGCCCGCCCTCCCGCAGAAGACTCCTCGCCCTCGGCAAGACGTGATCCGCAGGCCGAGTGGTGGGGACGGAACCCCGCCCCTGCGACCCCGAGCACGCTCGGTCCATTGCCTCGGACGATTCCTGCGCCCCCGACCGTGAAACTAGCCTGTTTGTGGTACATCTACATTTATTCCGCCTGTCTGCGACAAAATTCCAGCGGAAGCGATTCCTTCGGCTCGAAATACTACCAACGAGCTTTCTCGCAGGCGCCGGAGGAACCCTTAAAACCGTCTTTTTCTCGGGTATTTCATTCAAAAGAAGTCGCGAGCAATTCGTCTCGTTTGCCTGCACAAAATTCTCGTTTCCAGACCTCTCCCGAGCCCCGTTATGAATTCGCAGATCGCGTCCTCGGGAAGCCCGATTTGATGAAGCAGAAGATATAACTGATGGGAACAAATCCCGCGGTTATTATTCTGGCTACTTGTTGCTCTGGCGAACGAAGCCGCTGCGCGAGGCGGGGAAGCAAGTTGCGCTCAACCGGATTCGACTGGTGAAGAAATTAGTCCGGAGACAAGGAGCCGAGGAAGATTGATGCGGCCTGAGATAAAAATGGATTACCTGGGAGGGAGGAGATTGAGTGGAGAGCGGCGGCGGCTGCGCGAGCCGGCTGTTGCGAGGCGATGCCGCCCAGCCGTCGCGGGGGCGAGGAGCGGGCGCCGGGCGAATCAATGGTCGCTCGCCCGGGGCGACTGGTGTGGCTCGGCTAGGCGCCAACGCGCGTCCCTCGCGCTCCAGATGCTTCCGTATTTGCTTTTCGTTTGTTCGTTCGCTGACTCCACATCGCAAGCGGTATTGTTCTGAAACGAAAGAATATGAAACGAATTAACCGAAGAGTATGAAGAACAGGAACGATAACACATTCACAAACAAAAAAAAGTTGTCAGACCCTCAGCCTTGACATATTGTTCTCTATGTATTTATACGCGCCGAATACGAATCTTAAGCCAGAATTGCGTCATCAGCCTCCATTTTTTAAATCACAAAAGCAAAACAACCAAAAACATCTATACATTATATTTTTTGTATTCGGGGGTTGTTGTCAGATCCAAAGACTTGACCCATGTTTCTCTATGTATGTCGACGTGCTGAATTCGAATCTCAAGCCAAAATTGCGCCACCACCCTCCAATTTTTTAATAGCGAAAAACCACCGTGAATGTGTAGATTGTAAATTCTACAGTGTGTTTTACAATTTAAAAAAAAACTTGAGGGTGATGTGCAATTCTGGCTTCAGATTCGAATTCAGCGCGTCGACATACATAGAGAAACATGTATCTACAACCTACAAGGCCATACCCGTTCCCACCTAAATAAAACACTGAAGATTGATGTAACTCAACCAAAAGGGTTCTGTGCCAACAACAACCATCCAATAAGATTCACAAAAATCCAACAATTGTTTTATTTACGTTCGTTTTAGACAATCAGGTACTGGTAATGCAGGAAGACAATACTGGTCTTCAGCTTATTTATATCAACAAATGTTTTTCTTGTTAAAATAACTGTCTGACACAAAAAATGTTGTAAATAAAAGAACGGACACATATTTCATGATAAATACATCAACTAATCTTTCTGACAATGTTTCCAGACTCGAGCTGGAGCAAATAGCTAAAATTCAAAATAAGAGAACTGTTGTGGTTACATGTATGTAATAGATACCATCAACAGAACACCAACACAGTAAGAAACAATTCGCACGTATTTGCTTGAATCATAACTGTCATTTACGTAACAAGAGCGCGAAACACGTGATTCACGTACAAGCGAGTTTGTCGTCCACGCGTAGCGAGGAGAACAAAGCGATGAGTGCGGGTCACCTCGCGCGCGCGCTGCGAATACTACTTTTAACACGCGAAACCCAATTCATCAAGTAAAAGAATATAAATTATATATCAAATAACGATATATACCTCGCTTGTACGAGAGTAAATAAATTCCAGTTAGTGTCATAATGCTGTTTTTTGTAAATAATAAACCAAGACGTCGTCAAGACGAAAGACAATTGCGAATCGTTACATGTGTTATGCACACGCTTCGCGATGTTTGGCTCACTGTAAAAATATTAGCTGTTACGCACACGGAAAACAAACATGAAAAACCGAATTTCGCCGTCGTGTTAAAAAGGTTTGCTTGATAACGATCTCAACAAATTTAGCGATGATTCCTTTTCACCGGATTTATTTACGATGCTCAAAGCGAATCGCCTTTCAAATATGAATGTTTAAATATCTGTTTCAGGAACTAAAACACATTCGAGGAAATAAAATGAAAACGTCAAAATACACACATTTAACACAGAAATTAAAACTAATCTAAAATTAGACCATGTTTACAAGAGAAAGTTAAATTGTACTCCACATTCTATTCCTACATTCTACTTCCCAGAAATCGCTGACTCGAATAAAGACCGAAGAAAACCTCAGTGAAGGCTCGAAAATTGGATGTCTTTGTGAACTTCCTGAGAGGCAACCATACACTCTTCGATTTTGCAATATTTGTTCACATTTTCCTCTTTCTAAACGAAATACCAAGAAACAATCAGAAAATAACAAGTGGCTTCCAGTGGAAAGAAAATACAGTGTTACAGCACTCCACCTCATTAGCCTCCCAAGTTAAGGTTCTGAAAAATAATTTACATCTCAATACATTTTTTGACATTGTAGGGAGCAAAGTATTTGTGTTTTGAAGGACGCAAAATTGCAAAAGAAAGTTTGTGGTGTTACAACAACAAATACTTTCGCACTATTTGTAACTAATGTAATTTTTGAAAATTCAAATGAGACAAGAGAAAATGAGACATGCGGCATTTTTAAGCCTCCATTGCACTGTCTGAGAGAAAAAAATAAAGAATTGAGGGGGTGAGAAAATATTATTACAAATCTTTGCTTCAAGTAAAAATTACGCAACAACCACTGGTGTTTTCCAACAAAATTGTGTATGGCCTTAATTTAAAACATGACTTCTTGCGATATTTGTTCAAGGGAAAAAACCCATAATGTACTTGCAAATTTTAAAAAATACTTAATTCACTAAAAATAGAACAAAGGCATTTTTGAAGGAAATTATTTTGCTCAATTCTAGAAGAAAGAAATTAAGACTTTTTAGAAAATAACTGTTTAAAAAATTGCCTATATTTCTCGCAAAATACTAAAAAACTACTCATATTTTCTTGAAATTGATCTTATTTAAAGATCTGCTTTAAAGAAGAGATTTCAATAAAGAATAAATTTCTATTTTTAGTATTAGATTTGCAGGAAGGCGCTGAAAACGGGAACTTTGGGAATTCTTAAAAGTTCAGAGAGTTCTTCGAAGAAGAGCAATACACCATTCTTGAAGTGTGATTTCCTCTTCGCCAGAAAATAACTTTAAAAAATATTAGGATCCATTTTTGAGAAAATTTTGAATATTTTGTGACTTCACGTAGAGTACCTCCAAATATCAAACTATCCTTTTTCAAATTCACAAGGCCTGGAGTTCGACCATATCGATTGGGTAATTTCAATTTCGAAGAAAATTTCTGAACGGTTTAGGAGCTAGCGTTGACCACATACATACTGAAAAACACGTTTTCCCACAAACAAATTAAAGACTAAAAATATGGAGAACGTTTTATTTTGAATTGTAATAATTGGTTGTTAATAGAGAAAGGAAATAAGAACCGCAACCTAAATAGAGATCGGACTTGTATCTGTCGCGCGACTCTCTGCCGATGTGACCGCTTCCCTTTCAAAAGAAAGTTGCCCTAACAGATTTCGTTGCCTTCAGCTGAAATGAATTACGCGCTGAAACCAACGCGGTCAGTCTGGGTCGCCGCCATTTTGAAAGATTCAGGCGAGATTCAAGGGGCAAAATCACAAAGAAAATTAAAGTCGTAGAAAGTGTTGTAACGGCGGCAGCGCTGAGCTCTGCTGTGTGTGTTTGGGTGTGTAAGTGCGTGTGTGTGCGCGCGAGTGTGTGCGCGCGGGTGTGTGTGTGCGCGAGTGTGTGCGCGAGTGTGTGCGCGCGAGTGTGTGTGCGCGAGTGTGTGTGTGTGTGTGTGAGTATATATGTGTATGTGAGAGGGTGTGCTTGGGAGTGTGTGTGTATGTGTACGCATGTGTATGTGTATGTGAGTGTGTGTGTGAGGGAAAGTATGAGTGTGTAGGTGTATCAGAGAGAGTATGTGTGAGAGAGAGATAGTATACATGGGTGAGTGTGCGTGAGAGAGATAGAAAGTGTATGTTATGTGTGTGAGTGTGTAGCAGAGGGGAGATGCAGAAGGACGTGGAGAGCAGAGTAGCAGCTGCGCGGGTGATAGCTATCAGCCGCTCCTACTGCTCGTGGATCAACTTCCGCTCGCCCCAGGCAGCGCGCCACTGCCCGTCCCCGCCCCCGTCCCCGCTACTGCCCCCTTCCTCTTCCTCCGCCCGCACTGCTGCACCCGGCTCGCCCCGCAGACCCCTCTCAGCCCCCCCCGCCCACCCATCCAGCCTTCCCATCTGGGCCAGCCACACGGTCTGGTCCACAATGTCTCTATCGGTCGTTGCCATAATACAGACACTAAACTCACGTTCTCGAATGGATGGATCTGGTCGTATTTCGCCCCAGGGTTCCTTCCGTTTGTCATATTCTCTTTAGGTATTCACATACATAACAAAGGAGTGCGATTACACAGGCATGACGGATGCAAATAGAGTACGTTGACGAACGTTCAATAATCTACAGTGTCCTCATCGGAATGGTTTGCTCTCCCGAATTTGTTCTGCCTCGTAGGTTCTGTTTTCGCTTACGTTTCCACGCAGAGTCACACATTCGCGGACGCTCTAGTAAGTCTCTGAGGCGACAAACGCTCTCTGGAGAGAGCTTTTGCTGCGACTCTCCACAACATTGGTCGACCAATTCTATTACATCCCGCGAAATACTCTTGCAAAATCCCTCTTAATAAACCAACAACTTTAGTATCAGCCTTTCCAATCTATTCTTCGCTGCTTTTACGGACCCCTTTAGGTTTAGCCATGTTACATCCGATTTTAAAATAACTGTATTTTCTATTAATGTAGCGGTACATTGCCTCCGCTAGAATGAATAGATTTGTTTTAATGAGGAGGTAATTGTTCAAGAATCCACTCCCAATTAAAATCAATATTATAACATGAATGTTAGAATATTCATTAATTTTATTTCACATGGTCTCTCTTCACGTATACTGAACCTGACCGTACACGTATGCATATTTTAATCACACAGACTTCGTCATGAAACTCATATCTGGCTATATTATATACAGTCTCGTGGCTGAAGATTTATTGTTTAGATTACTATTTTGAGATTTACTTTTCGCCGCACTCCAAATAAAATCAAAATATATATTTATATAATGTACATCGCTTATTGATACTGAAATTTGCATACTACATTCCGATGTCGATCAATGAAAAAATGTCACAGTTTCACTCCTCCCTAGTCTCTTCTTTTTTCGCCCTATTCCCCTCCCTTGCACCACCTACCCATAGCCCGCCCTCTATTTTTGTGGTTCCTTCTTCACTGCATTCCGAATAAAACGAAATATCTATATTTAGTAGACTCGCGATAGAGAGTCGATAACCCGAGGTAATTGGGACTGATGGTTCCTCGGTTTAAAAAATCTCGTATTACCTACAAAAAAAAGGAAAATACATAACGAAATTTTCAACAATAATGTAAAAGGAAGTCAAATTTAATGTGCAGATACTATAAAAGTTACAGATACATGAGCACGAACCGGTCACAACATAGTAGCAGACAGACTGACGCTGGCACCGACCGCCGCACACGCGATCTTCCACCCAGTGTTGCCAATACCGTCAAGAGCCACTCTTCATTGTCTCCGCTTGATGGCTTGATTAGTGACTTGGAGCACATCAGGCCACATCGGATTGCACGAAATCTCGAATTACCGTAGATCGGACTACCCCGACACTACTGTATTTTATATAATAGACACCGCGTATTGAAATATATAGGTATTGAAATTTACCCACATTCCAATATCGATGAATGAAGAAATATCACACAAAAACCTTTACTTCTCTCTAGTCTCTTCTTTTTCACACCTATTCACTCGCCTTCTCCTCCTACCTCTACCTCGCTCCCTTTATCTTTCCACGCCCGATCCACCGGGCGAGTGTTCCAGTTGCATAAGCCTCTTCCGGCACCGGGCACCTGGGGGCTATTCTGCCACCCAGATAGCCCACTCCACCCACACCGCCCACGCCGCCCACACCACTCACACCGCCCACGCCACCCACACCGCGCACGCCGCCCACAGCGCTCGCACCGCCCGCGCTGCCCGCGCCGCCCACACCGCCTGCGCCGCCCACGCCGCCCACACCACCCGCGCCGCCCACGCCGCCCGCGCCGCCCACGCCGCGCACGCCGCCCACGCCGTCCACGCCGCCCACGCCGCTAACACCGCCCGCGCCGACCGCGCCTCCCGCACCGCCCACGCCGCCCACGCCGCCCACGCCGCTGCCGTCGCGCGTAATCAGCGCCGCTGGACCCAAGTGCGAGCGGTGGGCGGGCCCCGTTTCTCTTTTAAACAAGGTGTTTGAGCGCCGCGATATCGCAAATAATAGGTTCATTCCGCGGGCAGAGTGGTTTTGTAACGCCCGCGATTATTTCCCTCCGCGCCGTTGTTTCATCGCGACTAATTTGTCTCCCTTTTAAACGGTAACACACACGGCGAGCGCCAGACAAATTTAGTCATTTGTAAATCAAATTTGATGAGGGCGGGGATGAGATTGAAGTGTTATTGCTATGTTATGGATATGGTAAAGAATTGTTCTTTCAATACTTTTTTCGTATCAAATTTGATGAGAGTGGGGTTAAAGCGTTATTGTAGGTTGTGGCGAAGAATTGTTCTGAAGAATTCCGTGGGTATTATTTCCACCTTTTTTGCAATACTCTTTTTCGTGGGTTTGCTTTTGGACAACTTCAAACCGTGTTCGTGATTGTAAACAAATGTGGAGATACATTATGTTATTTTACCAGCAAACGTTGATAGAAATTCTCTAGCAGGAACTCATTTTCTGCAAATTTATCCACCGATCGAATGCGACATTATTTGCAACATTGAACATGGACGACATTTTGTTAATATTCGGAATAAAACACTTCTCGCGCAACGAACGTGATATAGTTTCTAACACATTCCTGAGTCCGGAAAACACATAAACTCAGTTTTTAATAAATAAGAAATACTGAAAGTTTAAAAACAAATACATGATTTAACAAGAGAGGATCAAACAATTAATATATAAAGTACACTAACACAAAATTAAATATTTGTAATACTGAAAAGTACTACAAAGTAAATTTCTGGTCAAAACTATTAAATATTTCTTAATACGTACTTTATTACTGCAATGCTTAATTTAGTATTTAATGGCTTTTAACCATTATTTCACATTGGTTGCTAAAAGTAAAGCTGCTTTTACGTATTAAGAAGCATTTTGTGAATGATATTAGACGGTTACATTATTTACAATAATTCCACTAACAACTCACATATTTGTAGAAATCCTCACGATATCTCAAATTCTTTAGAAAGACAAAAACAAATGAATTTTTCATTTGAAAGCAAATGAATTTCCAATCATGTGATTAACAATTTCAACGAACCCTGAACCGCATAACTGAAAAATTTTCGATCCGTTGCGGAGAGATAACACGCAAACAGAATTGTCACAGCTTCAAAATGTTGCCCATTTGTCTGGCGCGTTAAAAGAGGTGTCATATCCATTTCCGCAGATCGCTGCCATCCAAATGCGCAATAGCAGCACTTCAAACATCGCTTCCTCTGTGGAGCGGAGCGTTCGCTGCGTTCTCTGCAACGGGAGCGTGGGTGTGAATTGCCCCCAGTGGGAAAGCAGAGGGGCGAGGCACAGCAGCGGAACCAACCGAGTGGGAGCTCCGGCTCTGAGCAAATCTACCTCACATTCGTTTTTGTTATTTCCGCCAATTGGTTGCATAGAGCTATTCTTGATTGGTGCCAGTTAACGGTTGTTAAGTACTAGACATCCATAAACTATGTATTGCAAGAGTAACTAGTGATGCTATATATTAGCACAGACTTTCGCGTTCTAGTCAGTTTTCTACGCACTTGAGGCAGGGCTAGATTTATGGTTTTGATCCCGTCCTCTTTCCGTCTGTTATCTATGGGCGTATATTTCATCTGCCTGTGACACTTGTGGTTCCTACCATTCCAATGGGGGCATTACCACTAAAGAACGCAAAAGTCGCATAGACCTATCTCGCCTTTGTACTTTAACATATTTGCTCGTGGTATCCTTTGACTCGACTCTGTGCTTGTACCATTGTTCTTGGTGTAGAGATCCATCTAGATACATCTCAATCACAGTTGCCTGTCAGGCCAAAAGATTATAAATGTAATTCAGAAGTGAATAAGAATGTCCCCAAGCCAAGTACATATCTTAATACATTCATCCTTTATACGAGTTTTGAACCTACATATTTTGTGTCCACTGTTCACATGCACGAAGCCCCTGGTTCACGAAACCGCATCATTTGACCGTTCTACGTGTTACGGCGTCGTAGTAACGTAATAATAAATTTATAAAATTAATAATATTGCCAAAACTAGCATTTAATTGCTTCCAGCACTAAATCTATGTATCAGAATACCATTGACACCATTCACTTCCATTGCTACAAAGCAACAACGTTCATCAAAACCTATCAAATTCGCACTCTTTAATGAACAATTTTTTTAAAATTTATTAACACTTCACAAAATGTGGTAGAACATAATATTTCAGTACATGTCAGTTAACACAATGGTTTTATTTACTTTCAAGTAATATTTATATTGAGAAAGTAGTTCAACTCATTTTCACGGAAAAGTTTTTAGTTTTCGAGAAAATAAATTATTTAAAGCACTTGTACTCACAAATGCAATAAGTTATATGCTCACTTGTATTCACAAATGCATCTATTGTGTAAATATTAATTACGTCAGAGATATTACAAAATAAATTAATATAATTTTTATTGAAAAAAAAAGGTTACTTCAAAATCCCTTTGATGTCGTGTTATTCAGTACATATAGTTCTATCCGTAGAAAAAGTTTAAAGACAAAATTTGAAGACATTAGTAGCTGTAGTTGTACGAGGGGGAAGGAAACAAAATTCAAACTTTTATGATTTTCAAAAATTGAGAGTGAAAAAGGAAAATATTGTCAACAGTCTTTTCAAGGGCACTTCACTACATTTTAGGAAGAAATTTAAAGAAAAAATGTAGAGCAATTTTTTGAAACCTTTGAAGAGGACAGAGTGGCTTCTTGCGAAGTACCCTCAAAATTCAAAGAACTCGTTTCAACCTCACATGGCCTCGAATAGAGCCATATGGATCGAGAAATATTTAATTTGGAAAACATTCTTCTAGTAGTTTAAGTGCTAGTGTTTTTCACAGACCGATGATGGACAGACGTTTCATTAGGGTGTGATGATTGTGATGTTTGCAATTACTTGTTGAATTCAAATAATAGTAAAAGTTGAGAAATCTTGAAAATATTTTTTCGAACTAAATGCAAATATTTAAATTAAATTCATGTTTGTTCCTACAGACATTAAATTAAACAGTTAGAAACACGAAAGAGTTCATTTTTCGAATAACTGCGCTGCACTACAATTTCTGAAACAGAATACTCAAACAGGGAGCGATAAAAAAGATACAACAATTCAGTTCCAATACGACGACTCAGTTCCCGCTGAGCCGACGGACCACACAAAGAGAGCAGAGGGAGCTGCGGGTGGCGATAGACATCAATAAATGCCGCCGCGGGCGGAGAGAGCGAAAGAGAGCGATGAGAGAGAAAGAGAGCGTTCCACGGATTGCGCACGTTAATGATCTCGCCCGGAGACTGCGAACCGACTTTTATGTCCGCAGAACTCCGTAAAAAGTGTCCGCCCCCTCCCATCGCCTCCTTGATGAATGTCCCTTTTATTACTCGGCCCCCAGTGTTTACCTTTGATGTTTTTCGCGTTTGTAAACCACTTCCGGCACGGCTGCCCGGAAGCTGGTTTTATAGCTTCGGAGAGCGAGACTCGCAGACCAGGGGTGCAACTCGCGAAGTTGAAGAAGTAAGAGGCAGCGGATACGGGTTGGTGCGGAACAATTATATAGAGAAGTTATTCTAAGAAGGGACTATTTTGACAGGTCGCGAAACAAACGAATGTCATCCAGGGCGATATAATTACAAGAGATAGTAATAAAGCATTTTCAATTGAGCTAACTGTAAACGTTCACACATGAATGTATGAACATGCCCTTCAGTTATGTTGGCCGCAGTGGCCAAGCAGTATCTGTCACAACAGTCCCTTATTACAGTAGTCTCTCTATACCAGGGTTGCAGCACGTCCACAGAACGAATGAAACCAGGTCCCAATTTCATACTACTTTATTTGGATAGTCTATTGATATTTTTCACTTTAATTAAAAGAAAATCAATTAAAAACAGTCAACCGAACGTAAGATAGCGTTTTGTCAAGATAATGTAGGAATCATTTAGTCGAATTATTATTATTATTATTATTATTATTATTATTATTATTATTATTATTATTATTATTATTATTATTATTTTGAAGTTGGGGCATACGTCAGGGCATCTATTTTTTGCGAGAACGTTTGCAGAGACTTTGTCAAGAAATAATCCACTAAGTGTGAGATGGCAAAAATCTAATGATATTGCACTGCAGTGACGAGCATTGCTGGCATTATACCATCATAAACTTGTTGCATTATGTTTTCTCCCCTCTCACATCTCCACTTCCATATGTCTATTTCACTTAATGTATAATTGCTTTCAATGTGAATGTAAGCGGATACATTTCGACGTGGTACATTAATTTCGACTCCGCCAGTCTGATGCTTCAGGAAACGTGCATAAAGCATTTGCGCAGCCGGAATTTCGGAATGTTCCAGAAGCGGACTAATATTTTCCGAGAACCCATATTGTTCTCGGGCGTCATGTGCCCATAAAAATAACGTGTGACTCAAATTAATGCATGTTGGCATGGAACGGAGATCGGATACACGCCATGTTAGGTTGGAGCTCGTCACAATTTGCAGTTTGACGTTTCTGGCACACGACGTAGGGCGGAAAGCAAATAAAATCGATGTAGCGCCAATGCCCTCTCAGTTCGCGTGAGCTATCAGGAACCGAAGGAGATAGAATGTCGCTTTCTAGGAAAGTAACAGTTGAAGGATATCAAAGCCACAAGCTCTATTATAATGGAAATAGGAAGTGGATGTTCCAAGTCGGAGAGATTATTTTACTGACAAATGCGGGTTTTTAAAATTGTTCATTAGCTCTCACTCATTGGGTTCGTTTTTGAACATGGAAACCGGGAGCGGTAGCTCAGTGCATCAACTCATGTCACTGCAGCGCTTCTGACCGGGAGGTCCTAGGTTCGAGTCCTCACGGTCACCGCGGCGGCAGGATTTTCGACACTAGCTTTTTAGCTAGGTCGAATTCAGTCGCTGTTTGGAGGAGAGTTCTAGCGGCCGGCTGCTCTGATCAATAGTTTTCCGTGGTTTCTACGATCAACACCAGGCAAATGCCAGAGCAGTACCCTACTAAACGGGCCACGGACCGCGCGCGATCTGTCCTTCCTCTTCCTTGTCCTATCCTCTCCCCTTACACACATACTTACACTAACATGCACTACACTACAACACGTTCCGGGAGACAGGTCGGGAGCTTAGAGCTTGTCCCGGCTGGGGCGGTGTCCCACCGCTGGTGGGAGAGTCCTGGTTAGGGGAAACCCCATCAGCCGACGGTAGGTCGGCGCCGGATCTCGCCATCAAGCGGGGGAAGATCACCGCCATCTCCCGAGAAAAACCATGCACTACATTAACGGGAATAATGACCAAAGCAGCTGACGCGCCCGGAAACATGAAAAAATCAATCAATTAATGAACATGGAACCGGTTAGTTATCAAATAATTTATTATTTAAAATACATCAATGAAAAACGACGTCAGAAACATATCTTTCTTATTTTTTTTTAAATTATGAACATTTCACAATTACACAAAAAGGAATTGTTCATACAGTCATAGAGTGAAATATGTTTTTACTTCTCTTAGATTGTAATACAATTTTTCGCACAAGCTTATTCAAAAAGATGGAACTTTTAATCGAAGGCTAGCACTATAATGCCTCTTACTTTGATGACTAAAGTTATTAATTTTGGTGGAAAGTTATACATAATCATTGTATGCATGCAATCAGCGACGCAATCTTATTGGGCACACAGAGCAAAAGAAAAATTAGTCGTGATCGACTACTCAACCGCGCAACGCAACTCAGTGGAAATTCCAGCGAACGCGTTAATCGCATTATACTGGCGCGTGCGTTATTGGGAGCGAAACAAATGGGAATTTACTTCAGGTGCAGTTAAAGCGATTCTGTCATAATCATTCAGTGACAACTCAATGTCATTCCAAGTTTTTGAGTGATTTCATTAATCAAACCTGCTTCTTGATTTTGCTATTTTCCTCTGCCTGCCTATTTCCTTCTTTTTTGTTTGTTTGTTTATTATAGACATTTACCCCCTTGGATTCAGATTTTCAAATTAATTTTCGTAAAATGTATTTTTTATTACTCATTGCCTTTTTATTCCTCCTTTTATATTACCTTTTAATAGGTAACCTCAATTATCAAGCATAATAAGTAGAGATCACAGTTCAGTTTCTAAACGCAATTTAATTAACCTTCCTTTAACAAACAAAATTACAATTTTAGATTTTGCGTTCAATGGGCGCGTCTTTTAGTGGCACATGTTGTTGGTAAAGATTATAAATTATAAATAAAAAAGTAATTGAGAGGAAATTAAAATTTTAATTTTTTTTTGGTCTTATGGCAAAGCCTAGAAATGACCCTCTTGACCAGGCATTCATGTTCTGTTTTCAGTTATTTTAATTGCCCTGCTGAGAACAACTCTGTGGCGATTACGAATGCATACGAAACGAGATCCTTTCTGTAAAAGGACAACTAGCACATGCATGCACATCACCTCTGTAAAATTATGTATACCGTGTGTAAATTATTTTCAAGTTTTTTAGCAAAATTTGTTGATCAATAAGCAATCATAAATTATTCCTTTTTCTTGATTGACTTGGCCCGATGCATTGCAGTATAAAATAGTTCAACTTACACGCTTTTTAATGCTCAGCGGTAATAACATATTTTGTGCGTTTTCTCTTATCTCAAACATTTTACTTTCACAAGGGTAAAATTCTGCATTTCAACCCGTGGAAACCATGATAAAATAATGATTTCGTAATTCAATATTGATGACTTGGAGTTATGTCAAGTAAGTGAACTAAGTTTATAATATCTTTGTGTCAGCGAATATCTCTATCTTTCATCTAATATTATCTACAATCCTTGATGCAAAACCGCAGGCAGGCCATTATGCGGTGTACACTGCATTATAAATAGGTTAGAGATATTGAGAGGCATCGCTGTTACAGCAATATTACTTTTTATTATATAAAATGTATGTTATAATATGTGTGTGTGTACAACTTTATTGGCTCAATAAAGAGAAGAAACCGTTGGAAATCAAAATAATAAATTAGTTTTAATTAAATTGATTGCACTAATTTAAAAAGTGTATAATTGACTATCTCAATAGCATATTTCAAAATAAATCAAGAAAATAATTTGTGAACTAGGTGTGATTTCAATGAATAAAGCTATGAAAAGAGATATTGTCCATTTTTAATTTTTAAGTCCAAGAATTGTGTATAGTACACTAATGTAATCTAATTACAGGTTTTCAAAAACTGTTGTGTAACATTAACCCAACATATTATTCAGTTTGTATACATGCAATATAAAGTAGAATCTGTATCAAAATATACAATGGAAATTGTTAAAAAGATCATTGGTATTTCTTTTTTGTATGAAAATATACCTTTTCGTATTGTTTGCATGCACTAAGACAACTGATATTTTGCTTGGTTAGAAAAACTCACAAACATAATGAATGTTACTTAGTAGGAACAGAAAACTCAATTGCGTGAGCACTTCTCATACAAGGGTACAGAAAAAGTGAACAAGACCTCAGCGGAAGGTTTGAAGTGATTCTACTCGTAAAATTAGGAGCGCAAAGTTGTGATTACTAACCTTTACAAAAACATCTTTTGAAATCAGACTATCAACACGCAACGCTGAAAACGCTCTTCCTCTTCGGATACAACTCTGCGTTTTCTTATTTACAGCTCGTAAGATACCTTATTGGTTTAGCCTCAAATAGCGATGGTTGGGTGTCATAGGTTCTTAGTATCCACAATTAATTTTCCCTACGATGAAGGCGGAATTTTCTAGAATACGAATCTTACATGTTTCTTTGACAGCATAAATTATTGATATTAAATATGTAATACACAAATTAACTCCAGATACCTGGAAATATTTTGAAACGGACGGTCAGAGTCGTTCCAGATATTTTGGGGACTCAAGAGCTCATGTACAGAGAAATGAATAAAGATTTCAAACACACTTTACGTTGATACGATTGTCGAGCATAAAACTTGCAAAAGAACGAACTGCAGGGCACCGCTTACATCCTGCGTAGAGAAGTTGTAACCTTTTTACGAGCTGAGAAATGCAGTAAAAACTCCTAATTAAGTTAGTGAACAAAACTATATGTAAAGAACACCTCTTAAAATTATGATTTAACCTCGACTTTTTGTATGCAATTACAGACCAAATAAATCCATCACAATATGAAATATAATTAAACCAATTAAGAAACACTAAGCTGTGATGTGCAACAAGTCCGCAAAAGCAAATAACACATGAAAGCTCATAATAGAACAAAGGACAGAGAATTTTAAAATATTAAATTTAAAAATTTCGTAAATATTGAATGAATTTGATAAAATTCAAAAATTCTAATCCATATTCTTCAAAACTCGAGTAATTCCCGAGGGTTGAAGGATTTGAATATCTCGATCCTTGCCTTCGTCCAACTGAAATGTCAAATTTCAGTTTTTTTGAGATTGTTCATCTCCTTATGAAGAAATGTGTAGTAAGTTAGACATTAGACGATGTGATATCTAACTACGTAAAACCCATTCCCATGTTCAGACTTTTGCAAAGAGCATTGACTAGTTTTTTTGCTAATGCAGCTTGGGACAGATGCTAGAGTACAAATTATACCAGCTCACGACGGATAGTTGATGGTAGCCTGAGGTCATGCAATGTTTAGAGTGATGAATTTTCCTGTTTCTCCTGAAGCATGTGCTCCAATCGCTCCACTCAATTATTCCATTTTCCCTCCTTCCGACAGGCAGCCTCACCTTCTATGTAATCATTGCGTCCGCCAGAACCAGTCTGTCTCCTGCTCCGAGGCTCCTGTACTACGGGACAAGACACGTCTTCCTGCTGTTACACAATAATAGTCGCGTTAGTTTCAATTCCATGGATCTTAGACGCCTTATACTAAATCAACGTCATTCGCATAACGTAGCAACATTCAGGTGATAGTTATGTTCCCTCCCCAAAAGCGCATACTGCCTGAAGCTGCATCTCGTATGAGGATAATGAGTCGAGAGAGCCTCAAATTATGACACATTCGCAAAGCCGGAATATCGCACTGCAAGGCTGCGTGCGGTAATCACGTGATTTCATTTGATATGTGTGACGCACAGCGCGGATTGGGCGGTTGTAAATGTCCATTTCGGTAGGATGTATTTATTCGGAATAACCAGAGAAAAGTTGTTTGTGAAAAGGGAAGTAAAAATACGCATTTTACAATAATTGCTAAGAGACGAAAAATGTTAAAAATGCATTGCTAAGCTACGTTGCTCAAATATTTATGAAGTTGATGAAAGTAGAGTACAATAAATCAGGTACATTTTTTATTCTTCCCTGCAAACCAAAAAGGAATATGTTCTGAACGTAACTTAATTAGTGATTCTCTAAATGTTTTTATACGATGTCAACTTTTAAATCATCGCTTCAAAAAAGAAAATATGTATATTAGAGGCAGTGTCTAATAAGTTTACTACAATGCAAATTTAATCATGCAAATTTAACGAACCCTGCAAATGCATTGCATTTATGTTTCTTGTAAATATTTATAACGAAAGTACAAGAACAAGTAATTATTTAAAATTAAATTTTATGGAAGAAAATTTGAACACAAACCTGTTCAGGGTGACTCAGAATAAATGTTACAAATACCCTTAGCATGCATATAGGCGGAACGAAGATTATAACTTTTGGCAATGAGTATGTCGAGGAAAAATCTCATACAACGCCATTCCACACGTTCCATTTACCTCTAATTGTTAAGAATCACATTGTGCACTGGTTTTTGGCACGTATACATTCTGAAGCAAAGTATGTTTGGTACATGCCAAACACCAATGCAAGATAAGTTGTCGACCAACCAGAGACAAATGGATCATGTGGATCTCTGTTCTAAAATATTTCACATCATTTGTTCACTAGCAAAAACCTCTGGCCCCCCCACTGTTCATACCATAGAAGTTTCTATATTTATTCCCAGATCACCCGTACATCTGTGAAAATGTTTTGAAGCATGTATCTATGCGGTTGTTGATGCAACCATTGGCTGCGTTCGTGATGGCAGGGCATGTTCGCGTGCGAGATCTCGAGTTTGGCAACGACCACACGCAGCGACGGGCTCCAGACATATTTCATCGCACATTCCTCTGCACTTACGCAACACAGTTTCCCCAAAAATAATGAAGCGGTTGTACACCATTTTCAGAGGGGTTAGGTAAACTAATTAACAAACTGCTCGAGTTAGAGAACACACTATTATTAAATTAATAATTAGGCAAATGGAAAAGTAACTGAAGGTTTGTAAACGGAACAACTATTAAATAACGAACAAGAGAGAAGAGTAGGTACTCGCCTCCAGAAAGTCAGAAATTACGCAAATTGATTAAAAAAATCATTGAAGAATGTGAGGCTCAAATTATTTCGTAAGCGACTTTGATAATTAATTTCGTGCACTCTGATGGTATATTTTACACACCACATAATAGTTTTCTCTAGAGAAGCATTGTTCATGTCTACATGACGTTTGTCCGTGACTATGGTTTTAAGACATCCAGGTAGGGAAGAAAATAACGAAGGAATTACGGCACCACACGAAATATGACTGCAATACGAACAATCAATTCCATAATTCTTTCAAAAGTATATGTTTACCTCTACCGTAAGGTAACTCTTCACATGAAAGGGTAATTGGAGAAAGCGGATGTTGAAAGAGAAATTAATTGCTTCTACATTTAGAAGTAACAGCCTTCTTTGGAAAGAACGGCTCATATTTTCCCTGATGATGTTTCCTATGATAGTTCACTCGCCTCCTGTTAACAAAATGGCCACCAAGATGCTTCTGATCTTTACGATCGTATTATTTCTGTGTATTTACAGCGCAATTCAAACAATGTAGGCGTGCGCTTGGTCTTGGTAAACTCACTTTCAACCACGCAACAAATTACCCGAGCAGCGTAAATCGTGACGCCTCCGAGGAGCTGAAAGCTCCTAGCACTTCAAAGGCACTGTTGTATCTTCTCTGCAAATTACACGTGTCAAACCTACCTCGGCTTCTTATATTCATTGAAAGAAGAATAGTGTCAGAAGAATACAAGGATTAATGGGGTGGAAAATGTCTTAAAGTGAACACTATTCAACACAGAAAATATTGCATTTATTTATCGCCAACTTCATTATAATTATCAGCTACGCCAATCAATAAAGGATGTTGTCCTTTAAAGTCACGGTTCCAGAAAAGTTTTTAAATAATAATATTGTATAACAGATATGGTCACTTGAGCCAAATGTTTCGCATACGGGTCCAGGAATGCCATTTATTTCGATTCCTACGTTCATGATGTGTTGAAAAACAGATTCAGAGTTGATTAGAGGAGGAAAAGGGATAACTCAATCATGAAACTAAGTTATATTACGCCAAAAAAATGAACACAAATTTATTGGAGAACTAATCTAGAATAGTGAGAAATGGCGTCTTGAATTAAAGAGAGATCCCATTCTACAACATTCTACAACTGATGGCGAGTGTTGTTTGGTGAAAACTCTGAAGGGAAATGTTGTTGGATGTAATAAGGGCGAGAGAACTCTCAGCAAGGTGAACACCGAGAGCGAAATTAGGTTGAGATCTTTGTTCCCTCAGCCCGCTAAAAAAAGACAGTTCAGCTATATTATTAACATTCTTTTTTATGAAAGTATGTTCATAGACATATTTAAAGTTTTAATTTATTCAATTATTGTACTTAAAATAATATATATTTCGGCACATTTTTATATTATTTATTAATTAAAGTTTAATTCTTTGCTATAATTGTCTTCTTGTATAACTTGTTTGACATGAGTAGGAATGAATAATACAACGTATTTATTCATTTGTGACTACTTTTCATCATTTACACGAATACTCTTCAAATGTATTAACGAAGTGCCTACTCTCTAATTTTGGGCCTCTTGGCCAACTTTCACAACTAACCAGCAACTCCTCTCGAAGTAATGGCGAGTACAGCTTGAAACCACCGATTTAGAGACACTTTGCGTAAGATTACATTGAGTGAGGAATGAAAATTTGAGTGAGAAAAAGTGTCTCGTCATTACAAGAGATCATTCTAAGCCAATTTTCGCTCAGTGACCGTATTTTGCACATTCCTTGTCATGCATAAGAGGTCTTACACAAGGGGGCCTGGTATGCATAAATGAGTATGCATGAATGACGCTTACAGAACCACTCAACTCTGGCCAGGAAAGAGAAAGACAAATTAGAATGCTAGCGTGAGCTGAGATGTCCTCATACAATGACAGGTGTCTTCTAGAAATATGGGATGTTCATATCGGAGAGTGAGAAAATTGAGGTTAAGGTTGCAACCGTAGTTCTCTTTTATATGAAACAAATGTCAAGAGAATATTCAATTATTTTCTGCAATAATTACTTATGCAAATGCAAAAGATGTGAAAAAAGTAAATTGTTAGTCACTTATCATTTGTGTCACTATTTAACACACAATACCAGAAACGTAATTGTTTCATTTCAAATAAATACTTTCAACTTCAATTTTACTTCAAAGACAGAATATTTTGAGAATCGTGGATAAGAAAAACATATTTCAGATTCCTCGCATAATTTGAACGATTTATTTTGTAATAGCAATGCGATTTTGCAATGCATTATGCAATTTGACCATAATTGTCAACACACCATCATCAAGCTGAACTATTGTACTCTGACCAAACAAAAGTTTGAAAAAGGCAGCAATTAATAACATTTATATCAGTACTGCATCTGCATCGTTTGAAGTATCTACAGTATCTGCATCGTTTGAAGGCTGTAGTAATCAATCCAACCTTATTACTGAAACTTCACAATCTAACAACCTCAATCCTCTGCTCCACTTGGACTCCAGAATGTTGTTCGTTACTGATAAATGTATTTGTGAAAAGCATGATAAAACAAGGAAGACCAGGGTGAGCTGAGTGGAGTTCCGAAAGGAGCCATCCACCTCCAGCCTCCCCTGCGAAGCGTGACACAATGGACTGCAGAGTGGGGGGGGGTGACTGCCACCTGATCCCGCAGCCCTCCGCCGGCAGACGGCGCCTCCCCCGCGCAAAAGCGGCGGCGGCGGCGGCGGATCACTCTGACATCACCCGCGGGCGGCGCGCTTTCATTTCTCATTAGGCCCCGCCGCGACGAGCCCCGTCTGGGGGGGAGCGGAGGACGAAGGCCGCGCCGAAAGGGCGAGTTCCTCGTGCGGGGCCGTGGAATGGGAGGGTGGGGGAACATGAAAAGGAGAAGTGAGTGGGTGACGGGGTAGACAGAGAACCGAAATGACGTGAAAATAGGTTTTTATTAGAAAGCAGAGAATAGAGGATCGTGAAGAAGAGGAAAAAAATGTAGCATCTGTTGCTAATATCTCGACCTTTCCTCAGACGAGGAAAGGTCGAGATATTAGGAGAACAGAATGTGAACTTACTAAGAGGGTGTGAAGGAACGATAAAGGTATGCGGGGTCCGTTAGAAGTCGCCATTTCAAATAGGTGGCGCATTGATAAGATGGGACAAGAGAGTGGGACGGTGAGGTGGCGAGGCTAGAGGAGATTGGTGGTGAGAGATTGAAACGGCGAGAAAATGGGACGTCAACAAGGCAAGAAGTAGAGAAGGTGTTATGGCGAGAAGACGGGACGGCGAGAAGGCGGGACGGCGAGAAGGCGGGACGGCGAGAAGGCGGGACGGCGAGGAGGCGGGACGGCGAGAAGGCGGGACGGCGAGAAGGCGGGACGGCGAGAAGGCGGGACGGCGAGAAGGCGGGACGGCGGGAAGGCGGGACGGCGGGGAGGTGAGAGGAGGGAATGGAGTGTTATAGAAAATGTGGGATGGCGATCGAATGAATTGTGACAAGGCAAGATTAACAGAAGAAGGAACAAACTCAGCGGAGATTGTATACTGAAAAGAGGACCCAGCAAACGTCAGCAGATATCGAGGATCGGGATATTAGACAAAGGCACAACGAGTGCATGACCGAGGAGGGGAGTTGAGTTCTCAACCTCGAGGAGGAAGAGAGCTGCCAGTGGGCGCGGGAGCGGGAGCGGGGGCGGGGGCGGAGGGCGAGCGAGCTGCCTCCCAATTAGGAGGCGCGCGCCGCTGACGTCAGCGCCAGGTGCAGCGCCGCGAGGAATGCGCAGACGCCCGCGGACGCGAGAGATGCGGGGGCGGATGCTTGGCGTGCTCCGCCGGAGAAGGCGCTCGCTTCGGCCTCCGCGGGAACCTCCTGCAAATGCATCACGCACAGCCTTCTCTCCGGGGGGAGGGTGTTCGTAACAGTGACCCAGTTTCATTTTTGGAATATCGCACACTCGCAAAAATTAATTTACACTATTAGAATACATATCGTCTCTGGGATGGCTCGTGGGCAGCCTACTAGCTTCCCGTGCTGTTGTCCCGGGTTCGATTCCCGGTCGAGGCAAAAATAGAGTTGTAGCTTTCCTTTAAAATCGTCCCAGTTACTGTAGCTGTGTGGTGAGTAAAAGCTCAAGCAGGCGGACATTGCTAGTTACTGTGAAGAGAAATCGTCATGTTCACCTCATATCGCTCTTGCCCCCAAGCATGGGAATTAAACTAGCCCAGGCATAGGTGACACCGGTAGCTGGCCGACGAAGTCGAACTACCGACCCAATAACGCCAAATACACACATATTAGAATACATTATTTTGTCGCAAGAATTACTTTGAAAATGTTTATTAATTGTATGAGTACGAGAAGAATCTAATGGATGCAATGGACATTTATATACATACATCGTGCATTAATTACGAGAAACAATAAAAATGAATTGAATTCTAAATGAGAAATGTCAGAAATGCAATATAGCCTTCCGAAATGTAAATATGCAACTATTTTCACTTTCCAGCAAGAGACAGTGGCTTATGCGAATGCGTGATATCATACCCCTCCGTGACGCGCCGCTCTCTGGTTAGTATGTTTGATGTTGCTGCAACCATCCTGTGGCGCAATACCTTTCCTAAAATATCAAAGACGAAACTACCGAGAATGAATGTCAAAGACCTTGATGTGGTGAGACGGAAAATGCACATCAGACGCAGTGATGCATCCCCACACATCCTCTTTTTCCTTCGTCGCTCTCCAGCCACCACCCGCCACATCACGATCTGCCTGCAGGGGCCATAAGTTATTCAACAATGCGGAGCTGACGGTAAACAGGCGGAGACTGAGAAGTACGGATAAGGCCGTCGTGCCTACTATTCATGAGGCCTGGGCGACAGCCTGTTCCTGTCGTCTATGGAGATCCCCTGTTCGTTACTGATTCTCATCTAGATTAGCCAAGCGAGAGTACACATTCCTTCGGAGTTAGTGTAGTATTTCTCCATCTCTACCTATTTTTACAATGCATTACTAGTATATCCGTACGACAACGTGGAAATGATGTCAAAAATGATAAACAAAAATTATCAGATACACATGAATAATTTTACATAATTGACTTTCCCAATTAATTTTGTGCATGTACTTTTGCTTTTAGACAATCATAAAACAAATTACTCTCTCAGCATATGAAATGATGCTTTTGATTTTTTTGCCTAATGTCACACATATTTATATTTTAATCTGAGACAGTCTTGGCTAAAGACGTAAAATGTACTTACCAGAAAATGTGACTCCAAAGAACCCCACATTACGAAAATGTTGGAAGAATTCTTACAATTTTGAGAGGGAACATTCCAATTTATGTCGATTCATTCCCCTGAACAATCTCCTCCTTCTTCAGATTTTATATTTCATGCACATGACTCTGTTTACCAAAGTCCTTTTCAGTACTGCATTAGCAGTTGAACTATAGATCAAACTGAATAGAAAATATTTTATCGCATTTTCTTTTGAGTGACATACATTGTAAAGAAATCACAGCAATAAAGCGAGAAAAATAGTTTTTGTAAAGTAAAGTAATGTTTCTCATTTACTGATAAATGTTTAATTTAAACCCGGAAGATGACATTATCATGGCAGGAAAAAGTGATGAAATTGATGGTAATTGGTTCGGATATCTGTCACCATGCTAGAGAACAATGTTCATAAAGAAGTTGGGCATTGCTCGCTCCATTCTTTTAATATGTGATGAATTGGAAAATCGAGAGGCCTTCCCTTATCCCACTCACTTGATAGTTTACGAATTTCATTTTTGACCCTGGTGAATAAGCTGATAAGCAAAAGAAAAAACTAGTTTGATAAGGGAGCAGATAACAACTTGAAACTAGTGCTGTAAGTCAGAGATTAATGATATACAAACAAAACCTATACACAAATAGTTTCGTTTGAATATCACCTTCATTTGAATATCATTAATCTCTGATTTAATTCAGTTAAAAGTTGTTTTTTGCTCTCCTGTAAAATGAAGGGTATATGACGTAAAACAGTCACGACATCTGTCACATCACTTCCCCGAGATCAAAGATTTATAAACGTTCTCTTCCCAACTCAAGTGGGCCGTTTGAAATTATCAGACGTGTCAATTGGCGACGCGGGTCTTAGGGTTACCGATCCCCGCCTTATCCAACGATCCCCATCGGCAACAGAACCGCACGGTCTCCCCTCTCTTGCGGAGGCGGGAGGGCGCATTACGCCGTGACCGATGTGGGGCCGATGGGTTCTCGCCTGCTTTAGCGCGGCCTGCATTTGTCCGTCAGCGGCGTGGGCGGCGGCGGGCAGAGCGGGCGCTCGCGTTACGTTGCCATGGACACGCCACTCCATCGCGCTCATATGCATAGGAACGAGCCCTGATGAGCCCCAGCGCAGCAAATCGCTGTTTACGTCGGCGCGACGCCGTCCGTTACGCCAGTGCGCGGTCGCGAGCGAGAGGGCGATGGCGAGGGCGGGGGCGGGGTCGTCGACCCTCCGCGAGCGAACGGGTCGCCACAGCCGCAGCCGACGCCGCGAAATGCAAAGAACGTTAAATAGCTTAACGAGCGAATCGTAATTTCTCTGAGATCTAGGTAGCTCCAAATTAACCCATTTATATTCACACGCGCGAAATCCGTGCTTGCTCTCTGCGCGTGATACGTATTTTCTCATAACCGTATACAGTCATAACTATCGTGACAGAGGGAAAATATAATGAGAGTATTTACTAGTTTATGTTGCTGAGAGTTGTAGGTGGTTTGGTAGGTATAAGATGGGGAATTTCTGCAATAGAAAGGTCAGGAACTAATTTTTCTGAATGCATAATCAGTACCAAAGGAAAACACTTAATATTTCAGAGAACTGGATTATATTCTTCTAGAAAATATAAAGGTCAATATTTATTACTCATTTTATTATCTGCTCATGTGAGCTTAGAAAACAAATACATTGCATTAAATGAAATAACGTTCCGAGAAGGAACGCGATAAATAAAATGAAAAATGTGATCTCAAGCAGAAACAAACGCTTAGAGTTATAACCGGAGATTAGAAACTATTTGAAGCAGGCAGATGGCGCTGATATCAACCCAACTAATTGGATTCCGACCAAGCTACTTAATTCGCAACATAAATACCTCTCATATCGTTGCTCGCCGGGCGTATATCTGCGGCACCGGAAAATATCTTGCAACTGTATCAACGCAAAAAAACCGGGAGGCCGGGGCAATGTATCGCGGCCATAAACATGAAGTGATACGTGGATGAGAAGTGGAAAGCCGGATAAAAGAGCTGGCGCGATCCTATCGCGGCGCAGGATCGTGTTAAGATAAGGCGGCGCTGTCGCCACGCCCTGCTCCTGTGGCCGCTGCGTTGCAGCCCCGCCCCGAACAATGTTCCGCCCCGAAACCTTCTGCAACCGCTCCGAATCCCTTGCCAAACCGAACTCCTCTCCGTGCTGAATTCCTCTACGACCGACCCCTCTCCGTCCCGAGCCCCACTCCGTCCCGAACACCTCACCATCCCAAACCCCTCTCCGTCCCAAACCCCTCTACGTCCCGAACCCCTCTGCATCCCGAACCCCTCTCCGTCCCGAACCCCCTCCATCCCGAACCCCTCCCCGTCCCGAACTCCTCACCGTCTCGAACCCCTCTCCGTCCTGAACCCTTCTCCGTCCTGAACCCCTCTCCGTCCCGAACCCTCTGCGTCTCGACCCTCTCCGTCCAGAACCCTCTCCGTCGCGAACCCTCTCCGTCCCGATCCCTCTCCGTCCCGATCCCTCTCCGTCCCGAACTCTCTCCGTCCCGAACCCTCTCCGTCCCGAACCTTCTCCGTCCCGAACCCTCTCCCTTCCGAACCCTCTCCGTCCGAAACTCCTCTCTGTCCCAAATCCCCACGATCGCGAATTTCTTTTCCATCTCGGATCTCTCATCAACTCAACCCCCCGAACCTCACAACTCTCCAAACCTCTATCCTTCTCTCCCTACCGTGCATCTCCGTGCCTTGTTTTTCCTTTCCCTGTCATGCTCCATTCCATTCTCTTTCTGCCCCCTTTCCTGCTCCCTTCACCCTGTCTCGATTACCTCCGTCACATTTCCCTCTCGTTGTTTTCTTTCACAGTTATGCCTCGTTTTGCTTCAGTTTTTCCTCTCTCCTCGCCTACTACTCTCACACTTCTCGCCTCCGCCGACGTACTGGTGACTAGATCTTTCATTGACATTTATCATTCTGACAGTCCTTTTGGTAGTCTGAGCTTGAGTGGTCATACTTGTACAAGAGTTAGAAATTGAATTAATTAAGTTACTCGTTTAAAAATGCTGTCACACGACTGCTATCAGATTGCCTAAGTAAAGAGAGTTGAAGTCGAACTGTCACGTTTTACTGTTAGACATTAGATCAAATCTACATACCCCATCCTATCATTCACTTTTGTCAATATCAAATTCATAATACTATACGTTTAATAATTATCGTAAATATACTCGATCTCTCAAAGGAGAAAATATGAAGGAAGAAGATTTCATATAATAAATGGAGATATGAAGTTCTGCAGATAACAGAAACCTATAAATGTAAGTTTTCGTAATGAGAAAGTTTTCGTAAGGAGATTTGATACTGAAGTATCATAAACTTTAGCGTAATAAAAGTGCAGGATAATAAATGTTGCAGAAGTCAATCTGAGTGGAGAAAAAAGATTAGAATACTAAACTACTTAGCATCTCAGTTGTGAAAACTCTTTCTATGAAGTAGATTACGTAATAAAGAGGCTGCATCTAATTATGTAGTAACTGACGATTGACTGGTTCGATCATGCACGTTAACTCAACAACCCGCCAGTTTAGAATACACGTTCAGACAAAAATAAACTCTAGCTCGTGCTCAGAATTACAACTCCATGAAGCAGCGGTACATGTAGCAGCAAAAGTAAATTTTTCTACGAGCGCATCCCAATGGACTCTTTCCTAACTGCCCCGTGTCTCCCCGCCCACCGCCCCTTTTTGCTCCTCTTCCAATAAAGCGAGGCCAACCTTTGAAGCTTCTGACGTCCTGTCGATGAAAAACGCTGGCGTCTATCCCGCGGCTCATCTCCCGCCGGCGGCGACGGCTTCTGTCGGAGGACCTCAACAGGTCCTCGTACTCGGTGGGTGGCTTCTGCCAGGCACCGCGCCGGCGCACGGTGCGCCCACGTTGCGAAAACGTGGTCAAAACTTCAAATGATTGATTGATTACTAGTGGTTCCGGGCGCGTCAACTCCTAAGGCCATTAGTCCCGTTAGTGCAGACCAAAGTGTAGGTTTAGACCAAAACGCTGACAATGTAAATAATTGTGGTTGTTTTGACCTAAACTTCAGAAAAAAACAATAAAATTTAGCTATTTTTTGTGCCTGTGCGCCGTTTTTGACTGGGAATGTATTTCACATCGATGTTGTTCTTTTCGAAACATCGAGGTTCTTATAAAATCATGAATGTATTAAACATCGATGTTCCGAAGCCGACATTTTCTTTTCATCACGAATTTTTTGTTTTTACGTGGTTTATATTTTATTTTTTAATAAAAAACGCGCTATCACAATGAAAATCTATAATAATTATATTTATAAATTGAACATTCTCCACACCAAAGTGATCAAGGGAGAAAAGTAAATAAATCGAGTTTTGGGCGAAAAATCAGATCTACATTATTCTTGAAGCATCCAATCAGAAAATAATAAAATGGTAAAATCCTAAGCATTTTTTTTTTGAAATTAATAAATATTAATCGTTGCTAATCGAGTTCTAAAGACTTCGATAGTTTTGGGACAATGTTTTATGAAATATTTATTGAATTTTTCGATGCTTTTACGCAGTTGATATTTTATTTTTATAAATAAAAAATAATTATATTTTTAATAAAAACGCGCTATCATAATGAAAATCCATAATAATTATATTTAATAGTGTCCTCAAAAACATCGATGGCTTTGGTTCGATTTTTTTAACATTGCTGTTTTGATTTTGAACATCGATGTTTTATTGGCGATGTCGCATCCTGATGATTGGTTGGTTGTTAGAGATTCCGGGCGCGTCAACTACCGAGGTTCTTAGTCCCGTAAGTGTAGTACATGGTTTTTATCGGGAGGTGGGGGTGATATCGCGCTGGATGGAGAGATCAGGCGCCGATCTACCGTCGGTTAGCGGAGTTTTCCCAACCAGTTATCACCCACCAGCGATGCACAGCCCCAGCCAGGTTCAAGCTCTAAGCTCCCCACCGGTCTCCGGAGATGTGTGGTAGTGTAGTGTATGTTAGTGTGTGTGTAAGGGGTAAGGATAGGACAGGAAAGAAAGAAAGATTGCATGCGGTCCGTGGCCCGTGTGTTAGGGTACAGCTCTGGTATTCGCCTGGTGTTGATCGGAGACACCACGGAAAACTACCGATCAGAGCAGCTGGCCGCTAGAATTCTCCTCCAGACAGCGACTGAATTCGACGTAGCTGAAAAGCTCGAACCTAGGCTCTGCCAGTCAGAGGCACTGCAGTGGCATCAGTTGATGCACTGAGCCACCTCTCTTGGTTTGCTTCCGGGGCCATCCTGACTTTGGAGCCGGCTCCTACAAATGTGGGGTGTTGGGAGCGAGACGGATCGTGAGTCGGGCGCCGGGGCGAAGCTGTGTGTTTTCCCTCCGGCATCCGGCCCGCGCTCCACTGACAGGTTTACACAAGCCTCGCCGTATTCGAGAACTCTTTTCTGCCGCGGGCTGAGCGAATGAATTATCTTTCGACAGATTTCAGGAGAACAGAACATTGCTAGAGGTTCTCTTGAGATGAAACACTCTTTCAGAACTAGCATTTATGAACTAAAATTTAATTATTGAGATGGAACGAAAGTTTATAATGCAAATTGCTTAGTGCTTGAATATAAGGTTGAAGAAAACGAGTTGCATCCGTTTGTCTGAGTATGATATTGTCATTTGGTCGCCATTGTGTCGAAAAATGCTATTTACGAAGACATCTTATGTTCAAAGAATGAACGCTCATTCCCACCCAATACGTTTCAGAAAAGTCAGGGCGTTATGAGTTTCTGACCATGTATATTCGAGATTATTCTTGTCTTGACAAGCTTTTTTTTTGTAAAAGTAAGAGTTGAACTGGTACCATCAGCGAGATAATATATTTTTCTCTCCTGTATTCTCTCGAAACGTTCGAAAATTATTGCATCCGATTTGTGAAATGTCATGGTTCAACCTTAAACGCCGAATATTTCAATATATACATCCCCCTCATGTCAAGGTTATCAATGCATTATTCATTACAATCGATTGTTTGCTTTAACATCAAACATTCAAATACAGAATAGCTTTTTAAATACCGAGAATACGATGCTCGGTTTCGGATGCGAAATTCATTGAACGCCGGAGGTCGGGACGTTCAACACAACATGGTGGGGTTGAATATATTGTGAAGGCCGCGAGATAAATCGCTCTCCGATTATTTGCGTGGGCGGCGAGGGCGTGGGGGCGGCAGGGGGCGAGGGCGGGCACGCGTGGCGGCGAGGGCGGCGAGGGCGGCGAGGGCGGCGAGGGCGGCGAGGGCGGCGAGGGCGGCGAGGGCGGCGAGGGCGGCGAGGGCGGCGAGGGCGGCGAGGGCGGCGAGGGCGGCGAGGGCGGCGAGGGCGGCGAGGGCGGCGAGGGCGGCGAGGGCGGCGAGGGCGGCGAGGGCGGCGAGGGCGGCGAGGGCGGCGAGGGCGGCGAGGGCGGCGAGGGCGGCGAGGGCGGCGAGGGCGGCGGTGGAGGTCACGGTGTATGCCAGGAACCACGAACCACGACCAGAACTCGCGAATGGCTCGCCGTTAACGGGGAGAGGAGGGCAGCCAAGGGCATGCTACGAGTAGGAGTTATGAAAAGACTCGAGTCGGAAACGAGTGGCATACGCTGGAACATAAACGGCATGAAAACAAATGAAATAATGATAAATGTGGTCTCTATTTATTACTGGGATTACCACAGTATCATATTATTTGAAACGTTTACACCGTTCGACTTGTGAGGGTGTATGAAGGATGTTCTTGTTTTGGAGAGACTATTGTTGTCTATGCGTTTTTTTGTTCGTGGTTCTTTCGTCCATTTATTCATCACACATATTATCTCTAAAATAAATTTCCAAAACTGATAGCTTCTAAACTAATTTTTCTATTTTTCAATGAGGTGGTAACATATTATGCGTACTTGAGGAGACATGTCTGAGTCAAAAAAACAACCCGGACTTCATGTATGACGGGCAAATATTTGGGACGCCTGCAAACTGTCGATCGAAAATGAACGCCAACACACTGATAAAAATTCATCCGCGTGTTAGAAACTATGTGGTATTATCTAGAATTATGGTTTTTGAAGATTATGTAGAATGAATGTTTGTGCAAGTTTTCAAAATCTTGACTAACTAGCTTGGCATGTTGCATAACCACCCCTTTCTAGTCGGTATCTCTAAACGTTGGGACCGGGAGCGGTAGCTCAGTGCATCAACTGATGTCACTGCAGGTCCTAGATTCGAGTCCTGACGGCGGCAGGATTTTCGACACTAGCTTTTAAGCTAGGTCGAATTCAGTCGCTGTTTGGAGGAGAATTCTAGCGGCCGGCTGCTCTGATCAGTAGTTTTTCGGGATTTCTCCGATCAACACCAGACGAATGCCGGAGCAGTATCCTAACAAACGGGCCACAGACCGCGCGCGGTCTTTCCTTCATTTTTCTGGTCCTATCCTCTCCCCTTACATAGACACTTAAACTAACATGCACTACACTACCACATACGCCGGGAGACCGGTTGGGAGCTTAGAGCTTGTCCCGGCTGGGGCGGTGCCCCGCTGGTGGATGTGTCCTGGTTTAGGAAAACCCCGCTAGCTGACGGCAGGTCGCCGCCGGATCTCGCCATCTAGTGGAGGAAGATCACCGCTATTTCCCGAGAAAAAACATGCACTACACTAACGGGACTAATGACCAGAGCAGTTGACGCGCCCCGAAACACGAAAAATCAATCAATTAATGAAACGTAGGGCATTCGGGGCTATGTTTCTTGATTCACAATATTACGAAGGATACTTTTTATCTTTCATGTTCATTTAGAAAACTCCTGTATATGTTAGGAGGAAATGACTACCAAAAAATTCAATCATTTTCTTTTGCCTGGAACAATTCAGAGGTAAACTGCACAGGAAAATACAATTTTCGAGCTGGACAGTGAGCGATGGAAGCAGATTAAGTTTAGGAACTCTGGTTAATATATGGAGTAAATGACGATATAAAATATCTAAAATTTATCTTGCAATAGTATATTTCAGATGTAAAATAGACCTATTCAGAGCAGGCTAGTGCACGATAGAGCCATATGGCATTTATAAAACCCACGTAGATGTAAGGAGTCAATGACAACATGAAAACTCAACTGTTTTATTTTCCATGGGACAAAGCAGTTGTAAAATGCACTGAAAAAGGCTGGGGTGGAGGAGACCAGTACGCGTCGGAGGTCGCCGAAACAGGATCTCAATAGTTTTCCTTTCCACTGGACAAAACAGATGAAGTGCTCTGCAAAGGGCCGCGTTGGAGGAGACCAGTACGCAACAGAGCGAGACGAAACAGGATGGGCCAAGCAAGGCACGAGACGTAATGGTGCAGCTGGGTCTCCGCGGATCACGTGGGTCTCTCAACGCCGCGACGCAGAGGTAGTGGGCGTGGCGACGAGGCGCAGGGGGCGGGGCCGGGGCGAGCAGCGCGCTCGCGGCGGTCGACTATTTACGATTGCGGCGGCGGCGGCGGCGGCGGTGACGGCGCCAGGCGAACAATACTCGCTCGCCCGCTGACCCACATGGGCGCGACCTTGCGCGGGCGAGTTGGCTGACGACGACGGCTGTCGAGGTAACCCAATTACTCCCAGCGGCCGCCCGGCACCGCGCCGCGGCGTGCACCAGGCCGAGGGCGGCTCCCTCACGCCGCCCGCCGGCGGGACGCAAATGGCTTTCTGATGGAGACCCGGCCAACTGCCACCGCCGCCCACGCCTCCCCCACGCCGCCACCACCGTCACTGCCACCAACCACTCTGCCGCCGCGACCTCTGCTCCCGCCCTCATCCACGCCACCGCCACCCGCCGCCGCCACCCCTCCGCCGCCCCCGCCGCCCCTCACAACGAGCGTTGCGCAAGCCACAGCGCGCTGGCAGCGGCGGCCCGGACGGTTAGCGAACAAATGGTCGACAGGAAGGGAAGAAGCGTAGTAAACAGGTGAGAAAGCGGATGAATGTATGGTATGTGCATATTACGGGATTTGAATTTTGGTTCATGAGCCACGGCACAGCAAAGGAAACAATAGAGTATGAAGAGTGGATGTTTGTGAATTAAATTAGCACAAAGTATTGTTTTTGAAGCCACGTTGGCGAATGTCCACAACGTTCTTCTATTGTAAATATAAAAATTCTGCTTTTTCAACTTTATTTTAATATTCACTAATAAAGTTGGGATCGAACTTTTATTTTTACCCGAAGATATCATGGAAAAATCTCTCTGGAAAGTGAACGGAATATTGAAATTGAAGTTGAAATTTTCAAAATCGGCCTTCCTTTTGTAAGGAATTCTGTTGTGCTACAAAGAATGTATCGTTCGTTTTTTTATTTTGAAGTGAATACAAACAATTGATTTATAAATCTAAAAAAAAGATAGTGAATTTGATGTTGAGTAAACACGTAAAAGCAGGGATGAGCAGCAAAGGAGAACGCGGAACTGCGGAAGTAAATGCCTTTAAGTTTAAAGAAGGCCAAGTAGAATGTTCCATCTAAAAGATAATATATTCTGCAAGTTGCGATGCAAAGTTCAAAATTAAAAGGAAACCGTTATCCGGGAAAACGAGTTAACGGAAGAAAACGTAATAAAGGATAAGAATTTGCAAGATGGTGATATGGAATAACGACCAGCATGTGTGGTAAATTGGTGTCATCTGTATCCTAGCCTTTTCCGCTCTGGTTTACTATGTGTATCTTCGGAGAAACGTTTAAGGAGAAGAAAATAATGAGTCAGAACGTTAGAAAGCACCGAGAACCAGATGTTAGGTCGAAAGACACATCAGCCACAAGAAACCATAATGTTTTACAATAACTCATAAGCGTTTCTGACACAGATCACAAGCTACTGCGTGACAATGGCATTTGAATACTACTATTTCAAACCAACACGCTAATTATAGACAAAACCTTACACGTTTCTGTTGGTAACATTATTCTAACATAAGTTTTCCCTGTTCTCATTAAAAAAAATATTTACTCTCAAGTGAGAATAATTTCCCTCCTGGAAACAAAATACTCCAAGTCACGCTCGTGGAACGATCATTATTTTTTTCTATTTCTCCTTTTCAAATGTTCCCACCGTAGCAAACCTCAACGAGCTTTGCTCTGTACACGCAACGAGTGAAAAGAGAACGGATATTCTGCGTTGCTTTTCCCGCTACAGCCATAAAAAAGCAAGTCGTGCAGTGAATGGTGACGAGACCAGAGCGTACAGATGTCAGAACAACGGGGAGAGTACCATTCGTTCAGAAAGGTACATAGTCACCAAACACGATATCTTCTTGCATACAGTGCGAAACAAAAAGCGTTTCTCTGATAGAAACAAAGTGGTCTTTATTCAGATACCTGCGACTGCAATTGATACATGCGTATAAGAATGGAAATGAATAACTAATAGGCAATGATCGCAAAGATATTCAAACTGGATTCGAACATGATCGCCTTGGTATCTACTCAAGATCTTGGAGCGCCCGAATTTGGCTCCATGTGCCAAGCTACTGTTCAATTATCTGTGATCAGCAATCGATAATGCAGGCATTAAGCTCCTGCTGTCGCCTGTGCAGTAATTGTCGTTTTGCATAATCACCGCAGAAATCCCAATTACCTCGTTCACTCCGCTCAGTTCGTGACGCACCGTTGGCGAGGGGACGTTTTCTTCTCGGTTTCTTTAGTTCAGGGAGAACGGGCTTTTGGTTCGTAGGAATTTCCGATGGCGATTGAGTTCCTGAGATAGAAGCGAAAACGCTTCAAGAGAAATGAAGAAAAAGGAAATTGATCGTCGATAAAAACCTACGAGATATCGAAAACTGAGGAGTCTTCTTACGTAAAGAATCTACTTACAATTTTGTATTCTAAATGACCAGAAATACTTAAAAATCCAAATAATAATTTTTAATGCAAGTAGTATTAAAGTTTTGTATCAATTACTACGTGAATTAGTAGATATTTTACATATAAATAATTGAAAATCTGATATATGGACATAGAAACAAAACGTTACATATGTACTATAATAAGATAAATATAGAATCACGTAACTGAAACATAATAGATTGTAGACTCTGCACAAAATGGCATGACTTCTGAGAATTGTCACACGTATTATTGGATACACATGCTTTTAGATTCAGGGAGTACATAAATTTAAAAATAAAGAAAGTAAATTGTGTTCTATTTTTCATTATAGTGAATTATTAATACGGGAGTCTGATTGTGTCCCGTAATTTTTTACTCGATACCTCTAGATTTTAAATAAATTATCTATTAAATTTGGTTTTGATATTTTGTTCTGTAGTTTTCAATTCTTCGTACTATTTTTCTGAATGTGAAAATAATTTATTGTTGATCGTAAGTTTTTCCAGGGTAAATATGATTGTCGATTCATAAATCAGTAATCTTCGACGTCTAGTGCGGACCGTGTCCTCCTCTGATGCCAAACTGCCTTGCAGGCTACTGAGCGACAGTTAATTACAGCAATGGGCGGAGGACCCCAGTGGCAACTACCTCTCAGTCGCGAGCTCTATCCCTGATCTAACGTGGGAACTCCACCCTGCACATCAATAGACAGGATTAATGTTGGAGAGAAGCATGGCCGACAGTAGTCCCAAGGTGGTTGTACTCTAAAACAGAATGAAAGGGACGGCGAATGCTGATCAACTGTACACTTAGCACATAGTACATAGCACATAGTACATAGTACATACACATAGCACATAGTACATTGTACACTTAGCACATAGTACACAGAGCACATAGATGCTATAAATACAAAAAAGAATTCAAAAAGCAAAAGTCCACTTACAACAATGACAAGAATCTAACACATGAGTGCAACTATGATGACAACGTAAGGAAATCAGTGTATTATTGGAAATTATTTTTTTGCGAAAAGTTCTATAAAGTAAAATTTCGCGAGTTCGAAAATTGTATTTCAGTGTCCCTTCTTCAAAGCTGAACTTTGAGTTACCAGTTCGTCCAGGCGATGAAATTAGGCGAACTTGGGCGATGGCGATCAATGAAGGAGCGCGGAACAGCTAGAGAAACAGAAACAGCGCAGAGAGACTTGCAGGAACAGCGACACGGGCAGAGAGCTCCACGTGGCTTCGTAATTCTGACGAGCGGAAAAACAGGTTACAACTCGACTAGGGGAAACGAAACTAGCGAAGTGTACGTTGTCAAAATAAGAAAAAAACAAGAGAAACATTTTTTCTAAAACCAAAAGAAGAATTTCAAATACATGCTCCATATGAGCAGGTCACTTTTCATGCTTGCGGAGTTGTCGCTCCATGAGAAATTATATTAGAAAGATTTATACTAGAAATATTTATTTAACTAATTTATCTAGATGTTATTGAATATTACTAGACTAGGTTTAAATCGCATTATTCATGATTGGATCTAATGTTTTCGTTAAGGGTAAATTTTTAACTTAAGATTTTGTGTGTGCTTACGAAAGACGATGAGACTACTACTTGGAAGACGACACGATGAGAACAAATTATGATTTTCACATACAAAATTTTTTATCTTTTAAAATGTGAGTTTTCGAAGTTATGAGGTTAGTTCATCTCATTCAGAAGACATCTCCGCTTTGTTCGCAAGCACCATAGTGGCAAAGATATAGAAGATCGTAACTACTTTTGTGCTGCACCAGACGGTTTTGCTCGACCGCCCCAGTATTTAGCACATAATCTGGTAGGTGGCTGTCCAGTTTCACGGCTTGTTTCTCGCCTTGACGTTATTAGCCATAGGAGCTTGGCCGAGAAACCTCTGTTACTCGGAACTCGAGACTGCACCAGGTAGAACGTGAAGTTGAAGACGCAGCAAACGTTTAAACAAAAATTAAAATTATATGAGAACGTAAAGTTTACCCTAGAGTGACACAAATATATTTTTATCAGAAGAGGAGAGTAATATTTATTGGAAACGAATTAACGGTATTCGTCTGATCATCTATGGTTTTCAAAGATCTTTAGAAAAATGTATCTATAGCATCCGTTAATTGCATTTTATTGCATATTTAGGTCTTTTATAAGTGATGAATGTTACTACAATAGATGTAATATTAATCTGAAATATTCATGTTTGTCGCCGGAATTACCGGAAAGGATTGCGGGACGACGGAAAAATGGGATGTTAGAATGGTAGAAACGTGTAAAGATCAAACGCTCAGGCGATTGTCATGGCAGTGACAGCATCAGCTGGGTGAATTCACCTTACACACGATGTCGTAGGATGATAGTATTGATTCAGCGATCATTGCTAGTGATGTCAGTAAAATACTTGGTATGCCAAAGAAACGATTTGTTTATCTTCGTATTATCTTCATAATGGCGAACGTTATCATTTCTTTCAGTCCGATTTAATGAATATATTGTGCACATGTCTTAACGAATAACAAATAGAAATCTTGCATTAGAATCGTTACACCTTGCGGAGTACTGTTTATCTATGAGTATCTTCATTTCAGAATAACTTTTGTTAAAAAAATTCGCCAATTATCTTTAACATAAGTTACGTAATGGTGACTAATATTTTTTTTCTTCCGCAGGTCCAATCGCTGTCCTTCGGCCAGCTACCAGTACACATCAAGATAGAAGAATATATCTAGTCTAAACAAGGTAAATTACTTAAAGTTTCTCCTCCTTATTAAATTGTCATTTAAATGTATCTTTAATTCCATTCATAAAAATATTGAACGGTCTATGATGAATTGTTGATTTTTTTGTATTTTCTAAGAGTGTAATAATGATAGATAATAATAAGAATGATATTCCGGGCATTCTTGAAAGTAAGTTCTTCCTCTTTTTACAAAAAACTTGGTGACAAAAATAAAGGGAGCACAAAAATGTAAGAATCTCTAAATGATATTTTATTCCAACGAATAAAACCAGAACATACCAAAGTTTTCCAAAACTTTCATTCACAAAGCTGAGGGAGGGGGGATTATACGCAAGGGACACTTTAATTCGAAAAAATACGGCAATTTGTCCAATAAAAAATTAAAATAGGCCATTTCAGTGTGCAGGATTAAAAAACCTCTTCCTGAAATTTAAAAAATAACAACTAAATCGTATTATTTCGTTCGAAAACATACATATAAATCATGTACAATTATGTACGTAACAACTGTTCAGTTGAAAGGGAATACTAGCGAGAGTTGGGCACCGAAACTCATGAAACAGCTAGTAATATTTTGTGGGGGTCTGCTGTAAAACGCGGGGTCATCAGTAACGGGGAGTAACCAGGCGCACGGCGTTTAGAGCACGGACGCGATCTGTCTAGACAGGAAGCTCCCCCGTCGCATTATGCAAAGTTGGGCTGCAGCGGATTATATTTCATGTGTGTTCACCCAATGTGCAATAATCTAGAAGTGCTCAGGAGATAAGTCTATCTCTAGACTACTTTGTTTATTTACGCTTTAATCATAATTTATTTCTAGGGACAAAAACATGCCCCAGTATCATTAATATCAATTTATTTGTTATATATGGCTATAAAGATATATTTATAAATGAGACGCGTTCAATTGAATTACATCGGAGAACTAAAAAGTGATGATAATTCCCATCGCGGATTCTTTAGTTAAATTATATTGTTGATAAAGAATCATTAGACAAGAAAGGTTATCCAGATGCTTTGGCAGATGGCATGCTGTTTGAAAAATCCTTGATTAAGTATTGATTTCACGAGAAAAAAATGTTTGTAAGAAAGTATAACAAGCAACATAAAGAGCAAAAAATGTGATAATGAGGAAAAAGAAGACAACAGCAACAATACAGGCAATGTAAGAAAACTATACAATTGACGCCAACAACGATAATAATGAGCAAAGTGAGCAACGACCGTCACAAGAAGAACAAAGACTACGGCAATCATGCGTATCCAACTGACAGCTATCTCAATTCAACCAGGCAGTTAGCGCTGCCACCAACGTCGATGCCAAGAGACCGGTGCGAGCAATGGCATGCAAGACGGGATTTAGCCGCTTCAGCACATGCTCGCTATTTGGCGACTGGCAAGAACAAACAACAAATAAAAATGAGGCAAAATGAAGTTAAAATCCTTTAGCGAGTAATTGAAGAGCTTGAGGCAGTGACAAGACAAGCGTCAACAGCCACAGCAAGTCACCCACAATTCCTAAATGTTAATGTATCATTTTGGAGAAATTAAGGCTTATGTTGTCACTACTTATGTCTTCTTGATCTTTATGAATGCATTGGGGGTAGTAACAAGAAAAAACAGACTTCGATCAAAATAAAAAAATTTGGCATTTACGAATAGTGAGAGACTTGCTATGGTTGACGAGACTTATCTTATTACTCCCTCAACATATCGAATTATGTGTCAAAATCACTCACATTAAACGTATTAAGGGCTTTTGTTTGTGCTATGAACTCAAGTTTTTAGAGTTCAGCAACTATTATTAGAATCAGAGAGACGAAGCAAAATTACAGCAAGAGTATTTGCGCAAGTTACCATATCCAGCAGCCACCCGTTACGGCTAGGTTGTTATGAGTATAAATTACGTATCTAGAAGTTAGGTTTTCAGTTCGGGATATTTAGCTTTCCACTACTCTACCCGCCGGTTTGCGCCTATTACGCTTTCCTGTGTCCAGCCCACTTTAGCTGACCTCTCTGCTTCGCCCTCGTAAGGGTATGAGGTCCCTATTATCTCTGTCAGCGCAATTACAGAAGCTTCAAGACTACTAAAGGGCGACTATAAAGATTAATAATGATTAATGTGATTAATAGAAATTTATGCGGATTTTCATGGGATATGCTTCTTTTTATTCATCTTCATTTAAGATGTAGGCGTTCATCTTCTAGCTTCTTTGATCTAGCATTTTCCCGGCTTACCCTCTTCGTCATTTTTGTGGTTGTGGTTGGTGTTGTAAACAAACGGGATGTATGAATGCCCCTTCTTTGTCCACTTGTCCACTATTCATTATTTCACTTATTGTCAGTCTCCTTAATCGTAGCCACTTTACCACCTTCATTACTCCTATTGTTGAAGATCAAGAAGAGTACTTTTTACTCTAAGAAACTACTTTATTTTCGCATCTGGTATTCTTGCACGATCGCACATTTTTGGAACTCTTTCGCATACGAACAAAGTTTCCGCTATCGCTAAAGTTTTGTAGTATTTTTAGATTTTTGGTAATTAATGTCCGTTATATCACAAAAATATTATCCTAGAAAAAAATCAACCATTTGATTGGTTTTCCTTCTAATATGTCACTTTCAACTAGTTCAAGAAATACAATACAGTTGGCAAAAGCCACCTAACTTCTATGATATTTTCAACTGTGTTATTAATCATTAATTCATTAATGGGGTTCATGACGCGTCGGCAATGTCCTTGCGTGCAGTTCGCATGGGATCCCTCAAGGTGTAAATCCAGCCATGATCCAGTGCATGAATCTTGCGTAACGACCCCTCGATCTCCCGACAGCAGGAGGAGGGGAGGGGTCTTGCATTGTCTGGCGGCGGCTGCGGTGTATGCGGCAGAGGTGGCGCAGACGGTGTAGGTGGCAATAGCGTTGACGGTTGTGTTTATGTTGCACACGATTCAACACATCATTTGGAATCGATATTAACATCAAAGCAAAAAATAATCGGTTTCTTAAGGACTTAAAGCACACCGTAGCGTACAGTAAATCGACCGCAATAGTGACATTCTGCGCATGTGCAGCGATAGTTTCACATGCGCAGGTGCTCAAAAATGGCATAGATTGTTGAGACATTGCAGACGATTGCTATACGCTGCACTGTGCTTCGAGTCATTATCGGACCGAAGAATACTACGCATTTCAATTGGACTCAATACTGTATTTCCAATATCGTAAGTGATATAAAACCCTTTCAATACACAAAGATTTACGGGATATTTTAAGTAAACTACACTTTCCTGTACACATTAATTTTCGAATATTTTAAAATTAAAAGAAAGAAATCGTATGTTTGTTAATTATTATAGTAGGTAAAATTATAATGGTGGTGGCTGCGGCGTTCGTTGATTGTTAGTAATTCCGGGCGCGTCAAATACTAGGTCATTAGTCCTGTAAGCGTAGTGCGTGATTTTGCTCGGTTGGGGGGGGGGGTCTTTCCCCCCGGGAAGGCCACCTAATCGTCGACCTACCGCAGGCTAACGGGGTTTTCCTCATCAGGTATCTCCCACCAGCAGGGGACCGCCTCAGCCGCGACAAATTCACTGGTGAGGGGTCGCGGCTAAGTCCCCGACTAAGTCCCCGACCGGTCTTCCGGCATGTGTGGTAGTGTAGCGCATGTTAGGGTGCGCGCGCGCGCGCGCGTGTGTGTGTGAGTAAGGGGTGAGGATAGGACAAGGAAGAGGAAGGAAAGATAGCGTGCGATCCGTGGCCCGTTTAGTAGGGTACTGCTGCGGCATTCGCCTAGTGTTGATCGGAGAAACCACGGAAAACTACCGATCAGAGAAGCCGGCCGCTAGAATTCTCCTCCAGACAGCGACTGAATTCGGCCTAGCTGTCAAGTAGTGTGGAAACCCTGCCGCCGTCGGGACTCGAACCTAGAACCTCCCGGTCAGAGGCACTGCAGTGACATGCGTTGATGCACAGAGCCACCGTTCCGGGTACGGCCGCGGTGGCGTGGGCGTCGGTGGTTGCGATGCAGGAGGCGACAACGCGTGGGCGGGCGAGGAGACACGCGCGTCGCCGCCTCCACCGCCACCGCCGCCACCGCTGCCATTCAGCGCCTAATGAAGTTGTTGCCACCGTCGCCAGCGCCGACGCCTTCGCAGCTAATTTACTGGCGCATTGTAACGGAGCCCGTAATTTCCAAGCGCCGCCGCTGCCGCCCCCGCTCCCGGGGCAGCCGTCGCTAACCGCCAAGCGACCCCTCACCGGCCTCAGCCTCCGCTAAGGATGTTGAGGGACTTCCAATATTCGATACTTTCCTTTTCGATATTGTACCGGTAGTGATGGTGCAGAACTAAAAATCGCGACGTTGGTACCAAAATGCTAGTGACTGTGTGGTTGTCTAAGTAAAGTATGGGTATCGACTGTTTTGAACTGGTTTTATCCACGCGTCTGTGTTCCTCTCTTTTTGATACTTGAAACTTCTCGGCCCTAACTGGTATAATTAACAATCATACGATTTATTCTTTTTAATTTTAAAATATTGGAAAATTAATGTGTATTGCAACGTGTGGTCAACTTAAAATATCCCGTAAATCTTTGAATGTTTAATGGGTTTCATATAACATCCGATATTGGATATTCAGTTAGGAGTCCAATTGAAAAGGGTAGTATTCTTCGATCTGGTAATAAGGACTTGACGCAAAGTGCAGCGTACAGCAATCGACAGCAATCAGTTGATAATCTATGCCATTTTGAGCATCTATGCATGTGAAACTTCCACTACACTTGCGCATAAGTTCAATATTGCGGTCGAATGGTGTACGCTACGGTGTACTTAATGTCCCTGATAAACTGGTGTTTTGCTTCTATGTTAATACCAAATATCATGTCGAATCGTGTTGAACATAAGCACAACATATCTTAAACTTTGACTGAACCCAAACTTTACCTAGACGTTAAAGAGCTGGTTTGGTCTACATTTTACGAAATGAAGAGAAGAGGTCACTGAAGTGAATAAATTAACTATAAACTGTATATTGCTATAAGGAAAACTGTAAATAATCATCTCTAATTTTTAACTGAAGTTTTGAAGTTGATATGCGTACACGATGCGAGAAGTAGCACCTCGGGTACGCAGTAGACGGGAAAAGCAATTTCCATTCAATATTCTCAACTCTCATTCGAAGATTTTTGTACAAATCGTGCAGAGGAAGTAATTTTGGTATTATTTAATGTTAAAAACATGCATAAATATTTTCATTGTAATACAAAATATCCTAATGTTCCAAAATGCATAAACAAAAGTTTATGCTGTATTGCCTCCATAAGCAACGTTGCCCAGCGCAAATTTTTCTTTACATGGATTTAAAGATACTCGGTACATGGTACTCGACGACGCTAAACCCAGAGATTCTCAGCACAGCATTTGAATGTATGACATTCACACCCTTACGGTCATTGAGACTAATGTTCATCCCAATTTATGAAGTGAAAAGGGATATTCAGACTGTGCTTTATGAAGCGGAATTTTCAGAAACTAAAGAGGGTAGGTAATGCTGTATTTATTGTTATTTTAGATTTTGGTACAGTGAGATTCAGACTACAATGTTTTTTATTACAATATTCGAACGTAGCAGGTTTTACGAGAAATAATGCATTATAAAACGATTGTAGACCCCAATATGATTAACGCACATCAGTAGCCAGTCTTCATAATTATAATCCTTTTTGTTAAACCGTAACTGATTTTATATTTTTTCACCGTATATTTCCTCACCTCAATCGTCATTTACTCTTCATACTTATCAATCCGATTGTTCTTCTGATTTCACATTGTAACCTCCACTGGTCAATACTCTCAAATGATCATATTTGTTTCAATCTTTAATCCATTAAATTGTTTATTATTTCTCTCATCGCTTTCCAACGCGAATGCGATTTGTGTAAGAAGTAACAGTCTTCTCATTCACATATCCAATAGAGAAGAAAATGTTTTAGAATGAATTTAAAAATATAAAACAGTGAGGAAATAAGGAGTGACGATGACCCGTGGTTGGCACTCTACAGTACTCTAACACCATGGTACAAAAAAGTAAATAGAGTAATCGGGAAATCATCAGCGAGAAAACCACCTCGTAAGTGGTAATATATGGTACGTCCCAAGCTTTGGTGGAAAGGGTATTCGAACGCGATCCGAACACGCTAAGACTTTTGAAATTTAAGAGAGAAATAGAGTCAGCAACTCTTCCAAGTTTGAATATTTTGAAGTCATTGAAGAGAAAATAAACAAATGTAACCAAGTGTCCAGTACTTTAACATTTGAGATAACTTTCAAATATTGTGTTTTTTTCCCTTTTTGGAACGTTAATTTTAAATTCAGCTTGTTGAAGTGCTTACTCACTCACTACTACTGAAATTGTTTGCCAGAAATTTTTTCTTTCTTTTTTAATCTCTTTAATGATATCTAGGAACCTAATCCACTTTCTTTCTTTAGAAGATAGACCCAACATTAGTAGATAAACATTCGCCATGTTTGGGGAAATCCTAATCTCAGAGAATTTTGAGGGATTACTGCATCTTCTTGGCCCCCCATCTTGTTTCTAGACGTCTACATTCACTTTTACTAACATCGTCAACAAGAGAACACAGGAGACTTTTAAAAAATGAGACAACTGTACTGCACAAAATATGTATTATAGTTTGGATATTCATCTACATTACTTTAACTTCATACTAATGCTAGCTTAGTGACTACAGTGTGTGTCCATTATTACCGGGCTCTGGAACTCTATCATCGCGAAGCCATTGCTTTCAGCGCTCTGATCATTACAGCAATTTCTTGTTCGCCCAGTCACCGGAAATCACCACTTAACGGTGGCCCTTGCCATACTTTTGCACTCGCGGACCCTCACCGCCGAAGGCTATCCATTATCTCTGGCACTGGTCGCGAGTAGGGCCCACAGACGCCAATTTGTGCAGCCGGGCTCCACGCAGCCTGTTTATCGTGGGCGCACAGTGCTATGATCGAACAACACCATTTACGCGCACACGAGTAACGAAAGGCAAAGTCCCTTTCTGGCCCGAGAGAGAAACCGCAGCGTCGACACTGCAATCAAAGGAGTTCGACCCGCTCTCCAGTCCAAGTTGAGATTGCTGCGAATTCAACACAGAAGATTTGAAAAGCGTCTTCGTACGAGATTCATGTTAGAATTGTTTGAGCAGTGATAACAGAAATATATTGAGACTATTATTTAACTTCTTTCCTTCTTATTCTACAACTACAGTACTTTTATTAGTCATGTATCGTCATTTCTTTCCCAAACTTTTAAATAACTTTAAACAGTGAAAATTAAATATAAAGAAAGCTATTCAAGTTTCACGAGAACAAATCGCTAGTACAGAAAATCGCATTAAATTAATTACTGAATCTACTCTTCTGAAATATACCTTTCCATTTCTATAATATTTTAATTCTTTTAAAAATGTGTCCTAATTCGCTTTCGAAAATTTTATATTAGAATGGAGTATTTTACAGTGGTTAAATTTCAGAAACGCAAGTTGTTACTCGTCTCACGAGACATACGCCTAATAGCTTGCCCAGAAAATTAGAAAGTAATATATTTAATGTATTATTTAAACTATTACGTTTACTATTCCATAGCTGTTGTTAATGGAATGTATAATTTATTTATGGATTTATTTACTTCTTTTCAAAGCCTTCATTTTTTCCTTCTTAATCTATTTATAATCCTCCGTTTTCCTAACGTCCTACGATGTTTGGTTACTACTTTGTCTCAAACTCTCTTTCAATTGGTCTCCGTTCTGAATGCAATTCTAACATCCTTCCTTTGCAAATTTTCTAAATGAGAATGAAACATCCTACAAAAGCCATTTCTCGGCGTCGGAGCCTGGTCATTGTTTCGAGAGCAGGAAGATGAAGAGTCACGTCGCGAAGACGAATGAGACGAGATTCTTTCGATACAGCTTCACGAAACTCGTCGAGTCGTCGGCGGGCAGCTGCCATAAACCCTCGGCGCCACATCTGATTAGCGATGACGTGGGGCGAGTCACGACCATCGCCAGGGCCGTCTGAGGGAAGGGGATGGAATGCAAGGACGCGGTGGATCACTGGCGGAGAAACGGGGGCGATTAGAAGGACACTTGTTTGTAGATGCCACTTCGTTTGCTTAACATAGTCGATTAACTTATTTATTAGTATTATTCTCACTTCCTCAGCAAGCACTAGGAATCATTTGTCTTGAGATAGGGCTTAGCCTGGGACATATGCTGCCACTCTTGATAGATTTAAGAAAAAACGGAGAAAAATTAATCTTTGTTCGTCGTTCGGTTTAAGACTTTTTGCACAAAATGGCTATTAATAATAATAATAATAATAATAATAATAATAATAATAATAATAATAATAATAATAGGCTGAGGTGGCTCCGGGCATCAACTGATGTCACTGCATTGCCTTTGATCAGAATGTCCTAGGATTCGAGTCCGGATTGTGGCAGGATTTTCGACACTAGCTAGCTAGATAAGTAGGATTCAGTCGCTGGCTGAAGAATTCTAGCGGCCGGCTGCTATGATCGGTGGGTTTCCGTGGTTTCTTCGATAAACGTCAGGCGAATGCCGGAGCACTACCAACACAAACGGTCCCCAACAACGCGCTATCTCTCTTCTTCTTGCCTTATTCTCAACCCTACTTACACATACATGCACTACACTATCACACATGTTGGGGGCTTAGATTTTGTTCTGGTTAGGACGGTGTCTCGCTGTTGGGAGATACACGGATGGGGAAAACCCAGCAAGTCGACGAGACGGTTGGCACAAGATCTCATCATCCAGCGGAGAAAGAATACCGCCAAATCACGTGATAAAACAGGCCCTACACTTACGAGATTAATGACCGTATCTGTTGACGAGCCCAGAAACATGAAATAATCAATCTATTATTATTATTATTATTATTATTATTATTATTATTATTATTATTATTATTACTTTTATTATATTCACAATGTATTTTTCACCATTTTGGATAGATTGAATTCTTACATTACTAATCAGTTAAGAGTTAATAAGTGATCGATAATCTTATGACATATTTAGTGATTTACCCATGCTTTCAAATCCATAGTAGTAAGCCAAAAAGCATCCGTGCCTTATGAATTCATAATCTTTCGATATACGCTGTGTGGGTGCTATTGCTGCAACGCTAGCTCCATAAATTTTGTACATTGTTCTTTAAGTGCCGACATAGGATAAAGGGAAAGCGAACGAACATTTTTAGGATACCTTTTTTGAATTGATTAAAAAAAGGTCAAAGTGTTGCCGTTCAATCCCGCTCTTCAGAATCAATCTCTATCGCATCTGCAATTTTATAACGAAACTCAAGGCATCGGATAACAACAGAAAAATAAAGCGCAGATAATTAAACACTTGTCTGCCTACTTTATTTGCTTTCGAATTCTAAACCTGTTGAACAGTAGAAAGATAAAATACAAGTAAACATAAAACATTGATTTTGTTTCATGAAGTATACAACGCGATTTTCAAACCGCCGTAAGAAAGAGAAAATAAGAGTTCGACGGTGAGGTTGGTAATTCATTTTGAAGGTGGTGGGAATTATGACCTTAATATGACATACTAAAATAGTACACCAAAGAAACTATGTTCAGATCGAAGCTCAACATAAATGAAACAATATCTGAAAAGTTGTTTCTCTTTTTACAACAAAATTATGGATATATGAAAAGAACTAAATTAATGGCTAATTGTATGAATAAATTATATATAATTTTAACAAAAAGCATACACCTGTTCTCCATCAATGACAGAAACGCGCTTTGGAGGTACAATGGAAACAGGGGTTGGCCAATCACCACAATCTGCATGTCTACAGATACTGCTTAAGAGATGCATGCGCTCGAAAAATGAATGAGAATTCGACTAACAGCTCTGTTCACAGACTTATGCAAACATCACTGCAAGGAAAGAAAGAGTACAAACTGCCAGCCAGAAACACCCGGTGGAATTGAGAACATAAATTGATGTAGATCTATATCGCGTGACTGCGCCAACGGAATCGACAGATTTGTAGAGACATTTCCCTACGAGTGTCACGTAACACAACTTTTTGACAGATGCGTTGGTGTTACCAGAAAAAACAATTTAGAGTACGCTTCATGAGTATTAAAATTCGAATGCTAGATATAAAACGTTAATTTTACTCGTATTCCGATGGAATTCAATAATTAAATTGTTTTATACTTCAATTTCTATGAAAGACATGCTACAGATGTACGAGTTAGTATTAGTTACAATTACCCTTGCCTTGTTTTTCTTCTAAAAAACAAAAATATGTATATTTGGCCTCATACTGTGATTTGAATATAAATAAAGTGTCTATATCATATAATTATAATTAAAACAATACTAATTACAAACCGTTCATAGTAATTTGTAGTACAGTGAAATAAGATTTTGTTTTCGAGTGAAGAAGTGTAATCTTCAAATTGACGTTAGAAGCTGAAATATACTAAGAATTTCATAGCTGTAATGTATAATCAAGAACATAAAACATAGTACCAAAATTAATTACTATGAAAAATAAAAAAATACAAAAGTTATCTAAACCATAACAGTAAAAACGTGGAGATTCAGAGCACAAATAATTTTACTCGTAACTAGACGATTTGTTGACAATCCGCACGGCTCAGAATGGATAGGTGGCACACGCCGCATGCGGAAATGCGGTGCATCAGGCAACTCCGCCCGCGAGTGGCGCTGACAGGAGACGCGGCGGTGGCATCTGTCCTGGGAGCGCGCGCGCGTTCTATTGTGGCGGCGCGTTTGAAATGTTGAGCAGAGGGCGTTGCGCAACGCGAGGAACATTCGTTCAAGACGCTCCCGACCAGACGACACCGCCGCCGCGCCTCACCCAGCCACGCGACGTGATGGCAAATTTTACCACAACATCGATACATTGATCTTTCAATACATCGCTAGAGGGTTTTCGATATCGATGAAAACATCGACGAAAAAAACATCGATGTTTTCATTATAGACTAATAAAAATGCTATTTTCATATCCATATTTAATTACAATACGTAAAAGGGATATATTTTATTGTTTGGTTGCCAGCATGTTAGTAATATGTTAATAAAAGTTCTTATCGAATGTAAATAATAAAATTAACAATAAAGAACATCGTGTTTCGCTACTTTATCCTTTAGTCACATCCATTCATTCCCATCGAAATAAAACCATCTAAGACCAAGAACCTTCTCAGTCTTCCAACTAAACTTCCAACTAAAACCACCTAACCTCCCCTCAGATTGCACAGGCAAAATGTGCGGAGTGATAAAGAGAATGACGCGAAACAATGATCTTACTGTGGATTGCTGCTACTCTACAACGTGCCTAAACCCCTTCATTAAAAAAATTAAAATTAAATAATCATCGATGTTTTTGCAATAAAATATCAATTTGAAGAATACATCGGTAGCGAAATATCCCTGTTAATATATCGATGTGTCTGGTGGAAAACTTCGATGTTTTAAAAACATCGACTATTTTTGCCATCCCTACGTACGCGGCACAAACCAAACGGGAGGGGGCAAATGCAGTAGGGAGCCTAAACTCTTCGTTACGTCCAGCACTCGACAGCAGATTTGTCTCTGCGCATGCGCCATCTTGAAATCGAACTGAAAGTGATAACAGAGCCCGATAATCTGCCAGATTTAGAATACTGAAGTACATTATTAGGGTTACATTTATTTTGATCCGCATTCTTCCGAAATGAGCTAGGACACACGGATAAATTACATTGTTTATTTTTCCCTTCACTTCTAAAAACAAAACTTTTCAAACTTGTAAATATATTCATTGGAATAATTTTTAATTTGTACTTTACATCTAAAATTAATATATTTCAATATACCATAAGTCTAACTAAAATTTTGGTTTCGTGTTGTAAATACTTAACAAAGATACATTATTGTTGCATGGATTTAATTAATTACTTTTAGGTTCATTTCATGCCATTGTCAATTACTGAGATTTTTCAATTAAATATTTTCCAGTATAATAGCCTTCCAATTTATAACGCGCCCTTTGATGCCTTTATATTCACGCCACCTAGAAATGTATTCATCGCATTGTATTCCTAGTTTCAGGAACAATCTTACAGATGTAGGGATTTTAAATCGAATTTGGATAAAACAGGACATCCTCAACTCTCAAGGATACTAGGCTTGTATTTTTAAAATTGCATGCTTGATGTCGGCCAAGGATCGCGTATTGTTTTGCCATGTTCCCCTGGTACAACTCTCTTTGGGAAAGAATGAGGCTGGATCTCCCACATAGTAAATTTACGATGTGTAAAAAATCCCTTACAACTGTAACCTTGCCAGCATCTTTTGCGAACATTTCTACAGCACTTATCTTCAAACACGGTAACATGATACGGAAGAGAAGACTGCCAAGATATTGCCTTTCATATATCAGCTTTCTACTTAAATACGCGTTGTTAAGACAAATGCTGCTCAAAACATCAACATTCTAAATATTGTGATGGAATTAAAAAGTCACCTTTTCTCTCCCTGTCTGTCTGGTTCTCTTGCACTTTCTCTAGCACTTTTTCTTTCTCGCTTTTTATCTTCTTCTCTCTCACTCTACGTACTTTCTCTCCCTCTTTCAATCAATATATTTTCCGCTTTACAATGGGATTGTGTCTGACAGCCATCTACTCGGAGTCCTGCTGGTTCCTTTCGAGATCATACGGGGATAGAGCGTCAGACATCATCCCTTCCTAAAACTGAGATGGGACTTGATGAAGAAAGGATAGTGCGCAATCTGCGGCCCGGTATTTATGAACTCTTCCGATTCATTGATGGTTAGTGATTCCAGGCACATCAACTACTATGGTCATTAGTCCCGTACGTGTAGTGCGTGCTTTTGCATGTACGTGTAGTGCGTGCTTTTGCATGTACGTGTAGTGCGTGTTGGGAGGTGGTGGTGGTCTTCCCCCCGCTGGATGGCGAGATCCGGCGCCAACCTACCATCGGCTAGCGGTGTTTTCCCCCAATCAGGTATCTCCCACCAGCGGGGCACCGCCCAGCCGGGTCAAGGTTTACGCTTCCGACCGGTCTCCCGACATGTGTGGTAGTGTAGTGAATGTGTGTAAAGGGTGAGGATAGGAGAAGGACGAGGTAGGATCGCGCGCGGACCGTGGCCCGTTTGTAAGGGTACTGCTCTGGCATTCCCCTGGTGTTGATCGGAGAAACCAAGGAAAACTACCGGTCAGAGCAGCCGGCCACTAGAATTCTCTTCCAGACTGTGACTGAATTTGATCTAGCGGACAAGCTAGTGTCAAAAATCCTGTTATCGTCGAGACACGAATCTAGGACCTCCCGGTGAGATGGACTGCATTGACATCAGTTGATGCCCTGAACCATCTCTCCCGGTAACTGCTCCGACATCTGTTTCGTATTCATCGAATGAAACCACAATCGGAACAACCAACCGTCAGGATTCTTAACCCGCTCTTTAACCAGTATTGAATATCCGGCACCGTTGGAACTCGCATCTAGGATATCCCCGTCTACTAAACTTCAGATGCGAACTCGAAGCTGCTTGCTCCAACAGTTCCATAAATTACGTTAACAAATCGGCCGTACACGAAGCATCTTGGAAGTTAATCCGTCATCTTCGTAGCTGAAAGGGAAGCCTGGCACGCCGCTTTCTCGCTCAGTCCTCATCGGTCGCATTCCTCCGCGTCCTCATCCGCGTCCTCATCAGAATGCGCGCCGTTGCGTCCCCGCGTCACTCCGCCTGCATACGTCACGTCAGCGCCGCATCTTACAGGGCGGGGCGGGGCGCTTTCCTCTTCCCCACCCTCACGTCTTCTGGCGCACGGAGAGTTGAGGGAGTTGTCGAACGGCAAAGTGTTTTAACAATCGTCAGCAATATCGATATCAACAGCGGGTGAACTTCAGAAGGAGGGTTTACATAAACGTTTAAGTGAAATTGGAAGAAGTTTCTGTGGTGACAGAGTGTTCTAAATTCCCATAATGCCACACCTTGATTCGCATTTGTTTGACCAGACGAGCCCAGCAACTACTTATCTTTTTAAATAAGTATATTATACAATTATTATGTTACTAAGTACTAATAACTAATACCATATGTACAGAAAATTAATGCGTGCAGATTAATGCCATCAACTTCGTGTTGCATCATGGGTATGTACAGTTCGCAGCACACACAGCCGCTACAATTGGTATCAAATTCTATTTAGCATGAACGAATAATCGATTAACAAGCGATGTACTAAGTCGCCAGATAAATCTGGCGGAATAGCTATCACTTGAAGTTTGATTTCAAGTTAACGCATGCCGAGGGGCTCAAAACTGCAGTCGATTGCTGTATGCTATCCCCTGCTGAAACTCAAACTCCCTTTTAACTCACATGCGTAGAGCTGTCTCGAGATATCTACGCACTCGATGATTGTTAAAATCCTACCGAGACACACGAGAAAGGAGACACTGCGCATACGCAGTGGAGCCATCTATGCGTACGAGCACTGTTCAGAAAACATCGGGTACAGTCAGAAGTTTCAGTCAGAAGACGAGAACTGTCAGAAGTTTCTGCGTTACTTTAATAAAATTTACATTAAAATATTACATTAAAATTATTAACGCACATTAAATATTAATGTACTCGTGTACATTACGACGCAAGAGTCAAAGCTTTGTCGTCATATCCGGAAGGCAGGAGTGATCTTAACGTACTGATGATTATGAATACATGATCTGAATGGTGAAGAGGCAGAGGAACGCGAGAAGCTCTGTATTAAACCTAAACTAATTTGAACTTAGGCATTAAACTTAATGTACAAATATATTATATTTTTAATGTACAAGCTCACATTAAGTTTCATGTGAAATACATTACTATACCTTAAATTTAAAGACATTTCTGACAGTGTACAACAATGCGAGCTAAAGATGGAAAGATAGCGTGTCTACGAGAGTAATTTGTGTCATTGGTTTCTTTACGTGCTTTCTTACACAGAATGTGAATGTAACTTTTTGTGCTAACAGGCGAAAGGTTATCAAAAATCAGAGAAGTCGATGCTTCAGAGACGGCATTCAGTGTATCCGCTTCTCTTCTTCGTGATGTCAGTCGACTTCACGAACTCGCACGAACTCAACGCAACTGCAGCACAAGTGTGTGAATCGTATGAAACATGCGGGGAGAGTATGTAAGGTACTGCCAGTGTTTGGAAAGCGAAGAAAAGTGTATATTCGTCTTTTGTTTTCTTTTCGGGTTTATTTGGGATAAATATCCTACTAAATAATTTAAAAATTCCAGGTAGTTTATTTAAAGTATATCATTTAGAGAATAAAAGCAACATATTACATCACTTCGTTAATTTGAATTTTCTATAAGGGATGTAACCTCAGGACGAGATGCAATAACGGCGAATAAATGAGAAAATACTCTCTTTTTTGCGTGTTCGTTACTATTTATTATTTTTGTGCGTGTTTGTTATTTGAGACAACAAGGACAAATGATGTTCGATAAGCAGGAGGACAAAAAGAAACACCTTGCAAAAGCATTCCTGGAATGTTTCTTCTAGAGTAATTGGAAGCTGTCGTCTTTATACAAATATTTGCCCACTTTGGCCTTCTGTAGAACATCGGAAATGCGTTGTGATCTTCAGTCGTTGTTAAGGTAGTGTTTTATGGAGTGCATTATTATCACCACCATCATCATGTGAATCGATCTACATGAGTTAAAACGTGGACAAAATGTTAAAACTGGTACTCTGGATGCTTCTGTAACAAAGGTAGTCGAAACGTTAGATGCGTATAAAAGGTCTTCGGTGAAGTACCGTTCCCATGATAAGAACTACACTCAGAACTTTCGACGTAAACTCATCCTCTAAATTCCCAACGAATACTGAAGACTATGCTATTTGATGGATACAAATTAATGTTAAGTAGAATTGTGGCGAAACATTTCTTATGCTATACCTGCTGTGACTATACCTGCAAAAGGTTCTCCTGAACGCAATATCAAACTTTCAAAACCTGTCAGCATTCCCACACTACGAGGAGAGCTTCATATTTTTAGTCCAGTAATCAATTGTGTGTTTCCAGTATTAAGTCCACCCCCGTGTAGCATGTTGTCCATGCACACAATGCCTTGCAGAGCGGTAGGTCTATTCTTCTGAGTACGTCAGTACAATGTGACGTCTAAATCTCAAACGGTGCATACCACCTTTATCTGCTTTCTCGTGGGCGCCTTTGACAATGTTTCTGCTATTTTCTCGCTTGGCTGTATGTCAACTTGTCTTCTTCTCATCTTACATGTCAATCATGCTGCTGAACTAACATTACTACTTTAGATTAGCGATGTCGATTTCTACTAAAAATGTTAATCCTTTGAATACTACGAGCCGGTCAGATGTGAGTCACGCGTCTTACGTCATGCTACTCGCTGCGGGCCCCGTTGAGCTCTATGCACAAGTACACATAAATACCGCGAAAGACATTTCAGAAATCACTTAGTTCTAGTGATAGCCGAAAGCAGTGGCGAATCCTAAACATTATTTTAAGTATACCACACTTTATGGAATCTACCTCTACCGTTGTCTTTACTTCTGAGCTTTTCTGAAATCCCAATACGATGAAATTCCGTTCATAATAATTGTTCTATAAGACAATTACACAAGCCACTAACTTCTATATTATTAAATATTTCATTTTCACAAAAACCTGAGAGAAGCGTAACTTACAAACGACCAGAGAAGGACTGTTCACCGCAGTATTTTGCGGTGCTTACCGACCGTCCAGAAGCACATCCTCCCCTTTCTCAACCCTTGAAACATGAGGAGCCCTAGGTTATCGCGGTTGGCATGTGGTGCCTTCCCCTGCGTTAGCGAATTCTCTGGACAGCATTAAGAACTGCTTGAAACTTCTCACTCTACCGCACTTCATAGCGCTTACGGATGCGGAAGACTGGCTCTCGGTAGCAAAACAAGTGACTTTTTCGCATCTGTTTTAAAGCATTCATAATCTCTAACTTTTTAGAGGATTATCAAACTTATTAAATATTTATTATACACTTCGAATTACTAGGTGTACCGGCGCTATACGCAGTGTATCGGAGAATTCGCCACTGGCCGAAAGCGCGTCTGCGCGAGCGAACTCTTCCACAGGCTCCCGGGGACATCGCGGTTGCGCGCACGATCTCGCCCCCAACGACAACCTCACTGAGCGTAAGAACACGTCCAGCGGCTACTACGCACCGAAATATTTTGCCTATAAACTCGTCTAGAGCAGTCGAAGGGTTAAAGAGTTTCTTTAAGACGGCAAAATACACTAATGTTTTCGTAGAGCTCGTTACATATAGATCATTGAAGCTTTCAGCGTCAGAATAAGTTCAGAAGTGACAAAGAAATGAGTTTTTTTCTTTAAGTTTAAATAAATTTAGTTACATTATTTTTCCACGTAGTGTATTCAAAAGAAATTTGTAATGACAAATCCAAAATATGATCTGATTGTTGTAATGACAAATCCAAAATAGGATCTGATTATTATTGTGCATTGACCGTTGTCTAATATTAAAAGTATAAAATAGTTGAATATTTGAAGTTTCGAAGCTGTGAGACAATAAATCTTCCCGGAGGAAAATCGGAATTTTCAGATAACAATCCGATGCAGCCAGCGAATAATTTGGTGCGGTATTTCCGGAGCAAATCCGAATATTCGAATTCTTCTCTGACGTTTTCGTCTGAGGTATTTTCATACCAGTAACCGAACAGCAGCAATTCGATATTAAAGGCTAGGAGCTTTCAAGTAGGAGGATGTGGGCAGGAGGGGTACTGGATAAAGAGAGCATCGGGGGCAAGCAAAACACTTCTGCGGCGAACATACGAGCGAAATACCTGGTGGCTGATTTGAGTGCAAGGTAGCTGTGACACAAAATCATTGGAAATAATGGAATTATTGAATGAAAAATATATAAAAAATAATTACTAATGCAATGAACTATGCAGTGCACAGAACCAGAATTCAAGCCATAGAAGTGGAATATTGGAGAAGAAGCTGTAAGGTCTCCAGAAAAGAAAGAATCCGTAATCAAACAATTAATGGCATAATTAAATCTGAAAAACTAACCTTAGATATGATGAAAAAAAAACTACTGTGGTATGGGTATTTATAAATGTTAGACAGTGAGTGTCTGTTAAAGAAGGTACGAAAGTAGACACCCGAAAAAAGAATATCTAGAGAAAGACCTAGAAGGAAGTGGTAGGAGGAACTCAGAGTAATGATGATGGCTAGAGGATTAGAGGATGAAGATTGAAAATATCGAAATAAATGGAGATTAGGCCGCGAGAAACGATGACAGCTGTAAAAAGGCTTGCTTTAATGCTGGAGGAAATGTTTGTCTATCGGATGAGCGACTGCGATGTTGCATTACGATGCTAAGGATTGTGCCTTTAATCACCTTACGCTATTTTTATGAGTTCATCTCAAAATTTTAAATGTGAATCAACAGCTTGAGCCAACACGGAAGCAATATACTCGTAGTTTGAATATACCGTGGAAATAGTAATTTGTTTGAGGCAGTGCAATCACATTATTCTTTGTTTCCGTATTTGTTCTGTTGTAGTTTTATTCTCATCTGTCTCCTATAGAGACGCTATTGTAATACATACGGTAAACTGAGAAATGACTCACCGACTTGCTTTATACGTCATTTACAGCATCGATTACACAAAAATATCCAGAGAAAGGAAATAAAATGTTTCGAGCAGGAGGTAATTATAAAAATGTGCTTTATATTTGTTCTTTCATATGCTACATCGGATGTTTTATTTGAAATATGAATGTTCTTATATCTGTCAGCATTCACACCTAACATATTCTTTTGAACGCGCAAGACTTCTTTCAGTGTCTGGGATAGAAATGAATACACCGCCTGCTGAGAGATACTACCTCCGATTTCTCTTCTTCTGGGACGATTTATATCCTGTCTCTTGTGTTTTAATAATTTAGCCATTTTTTCGTGGATTTCCTGGCTATCTTTTGTCACCAGGTATGCGTTCGGAGAGCGACCGTCAGCCTTAAGCTGACACTGCGGACATATTCATCCCTTTATTTTCTTCTTCTGGACGTCCACTCTCCTTACTTCTGGATTTTTCATTCTTGTCAGACTTATCCATTCTCTATTCAGCAACCTGTTTGTTTTCTCGATCTTGTTTTGGTAAGTTGACATTTAAGTAGTTCGTTTTGTAGACTTCGTTTCTTCCAAGTTACTTTGTTTCCGCGGGGCGTGGTTAAGAGTAAGTCTGCTTAAGATATGAAGATCTTTAGCGTTTCCTTCGATAGACACTATATTTTTGTAACTTTTATCGTTGTATATTTAGATATTTACAAACTAGAATTTGTTTAATTAACAATAGATTCATAATAAACTTTGTACAATTTAGGTAAAACCAAACAGGTAAATTACATTGTCTTCGTCATAAGTGGTTAAAATAGTACCGGTTTTTAATAACCCACAATATAGTCTTTTCGAAATAAACTGTAATCCTGAACAAGAAGATGTTTCCAAAATAAATCTCGTAATTTGTGCAGTTGTTTTGAAAATGTCAAGCATTAAAGAGGAAGTTACCACAAATAAGTATTTAATATCTAATAAGGAATGACGCCTGATGTCCGTTGACGTAAATAATTCTCTATTGTCAGGAGTAAGGGTTAATATCCCCTAATGGACGCCACAGTAATGTGGGGACGTTAAGTTTAGAGGGTGTAGTTACTACACTGCAGTAAGTACCCTTTATTTACACAATCATTAAATAAACATTATTGTCACTTGCAACCTAAATCCTACTCTTTCACAGGCAAACCTATTGCAGTTAATAGTGTGTCATGTTAAGCACTGTATCATATTGTTCAGTATCAAAACTTTACATCACACACAAAATACGTCGGGGAACACCAGTCTACGACAACATTCAACACAGTCTCTAAACTCAGTTGTAAAACTATTCTAAATCAACAGTTATATTTGTCCAACTTAAACGTGAAAATGCAAACAACTTACACATCAGCACGGTACTAATGTTTCCATGAACAGCTTATATCGATAGCTCTAAATGTCTCCAGCAAGTTCTTTCTTTTCATCGGGTCTTTTAGTCTCCGTCCTAGTCCATAATGCCTAGTTCTTACCCCTTGGTTAGCGCTAGAGGGTCAATTCAGATACTATTCCACTAACAGAGTCAACTTTATTTCAAAACAATTGAAAAAAGCTTACCCGTCCACATGTACCTTGCCAGAACTAAAATAAGATATCACAGCCTAAACTCGACTTGAATAATGGGTAATATGAATAGAAATGAGTAAGTACTCCAGAACAATTGCTCACGTGTACAGTGACAACTACTACTTCTCATAAGCAATTGCTTCTTTTCATATGAATAAAAAATTTCGTGAAACTTTGAGAATTTACTTACCTGTGAGTAATTGCTCAGAAATTGATCTGTTGCGATTGGTTGATTTTCGCCTGCTCTATTTGTCTAAGTTACCGCGGGGCACATGCTTGTTCCTCATGTCAACCGTATTAGGTTAAGTGGAACAGTTGGCTTGCGTTCTTGGCGAAATTGTAACAAGTCTTCCATTATTTATTCACTCACTTCATAAAACTTCACAATCGGCTCACATCCGTTGTGCATAACATCTCTTCTATCCATTAAATATGATCTGAGTCACGTTCAGAAGTTGCTCCGAAAATTCGAAGTAAATGCTTTGCACTAGAAGCAAATTCTCGAAGTTATTCATACAAAAAGTAAGCAACTGCTCTTCGGCCGAGCAGTAACTCACCAATGGAGAAATTGCTCAAGAAAGAGTAATTCTTACAAAAGTCTAGATTGGTTCATTGTAGTCTGATTCATATTATTTGAATCAATTGCTTTGAAAACTTGAGAAAGAAGTAATAGCTCATTTTTATTCATCTCTCCCAATGAATCATGCCCCGTTCCGCGGGCGAGGCCGGGCGGCCGCAGAGAGCCGTCGTCGCGCTGGGGCTCGTGTGCGAGGGGGCGGCCGGGGGCGGGCGGCGCGTCGCGTGAAGAGAGATGGCGCTGCCGAAAATGAGCCAACCGCAAATGAGGGGAGCGACCGCAGCGCTGCCCTCGCGACCTTTGCGGCGGCGCGGCGTGGGGCCGGTGGAGGGCGGACGAGGCGCAGGTGGAGATGGGGGCGGTGGGTCGGCAAAGGGGGACGGGCTGAGAGCGCGGCGGAGGAGGAGGATTGATTGTTAGTGATTCCTGGCGCGTCATCTATTGAGGTAATTAGTCCTGTAAGTGTAGTGCTTGTTTTTTCATCGGGAGGTGGCGCGAGGGACTAAATTCGACCTAGCTGTAAAGCTAGTCTCGAAAATCCTGCTGCAGTTGGGTCTCAAACCTAGGACCTTCGGGTCAGAGGCACTGCAGTGACATCAGTAGATGCACTGAGCCACCGCTCCCAGTCGGAGGAGGAGGAGATATGGCAGACATTGCGGGAGAGTTTGGGAGGGGAAGGGGGGACTTGGGACCGAGGGTGGAGGTGAGTATGCGAAGAGGAGGAACCGGGGAGGGGACTGAAAGGCGAAGGCTCGGCGGAGGTGCAAAAGAGGCTTGGTGAAGGAGGAAGGAGGAGCTGAGAGCGCGATAGACTGGGTGGAGAGAGCTGGGGGTGTCAGGAGACGGGCGCGGCGGAGGAGCGGACGGGATCGACGCGGCGGGGAAGCGGTGGATACGTGTACGAGGGTGGGGTGCGGTCAGGGATGGGGGTTGATTTATTGATTACTAGTGATTAAGGGAACGTCAATAGGTAAGGTCATTTGTCCCGTAAGTAGAGTACATGCTATTGGTCGGGAGGGGGCGGTGATCTTGCCCCGCTGGATGGAGAGATTCGGGGCCGACCTACCGTTGGCTAGCGGGGTTTCTTTCAACTAGGTATCTTCCACAGACGGGGTTCAAATATTTCGAAATGTTCAAAGATTTCCTGGACCGTTGAAGTTTGTGTTTTTATGTTTTCGGGAATGTGAGGTGCTTGATTCCAATTTTTCTGTTATTAATTTTTCTGATCAGGCGAGACACACAAGTGAGTCACGAGAGTTGTAACTCCGCAGGAAGATGACTGCGAGATGAAATGTATCTTTTTAAGTAAATGTTTTGTCTGAGTCACATCAAATGAGATAAGCTACTTCGTTCAATTTGGCTAGCGAATGCAAGGAAGAATGTTAATGCTATTGCACAAAACCTTTCTCTCATCTCCTCATACTCCCTCTTCGTATCTGAAATGTCCAGTAGATGGACTCAGGTTTCGTTCCTAAATTTCCGTTTAAAATAATTGCCAATACCGATACTTTTTCTTCTGGACGATAGCTAGTATTCCAATTGCTCGTGTTTAAAACTGTAAAATGTAAATCCCATTTGCGATAAAAAGCATTCATTCTGGAAATAAATTTCTTGTAAAAGTGTTTTTACACCGAAGCAATTACATACCTGCATTAACAGTACTTTTTTACGTACTTAGAAATTTCATCTCATTAAATGCAAAATGCATGAAGAAGGGATAATTATAAACGAATATTAATAATACGCAGTGAATGAAATAAAAAAGAAACTAACTCGGAATAATGAATCTGCTTTACAAACTTTCTAGACCTTTTTTATTGTCATGTCATTTGGTACGGGAGTGCTGTGTACTCTCGTATTTTCACATGTATTCATGGTTGCCTTTCGCTTTACTTGCTAATGGAGTTCCTTTTTCACGTCCTTTATTCTAATTTTACACCTATCATTTTCGCACTCTCTGAAAACAAACCTTCCTGTCTTTCCGGAAATTACACAGATGTGAAAAAACAGTCCAATGCGCGAAACAGCACACTTTCAAATCAAATATTGAAGTTCCTGTTACGCCGAAACGAGGTAACTCTGAATGTTTAACGTTCCTCGGTTTGATGCGATTGGTCAGAAGGGAAAATTACGTTAGACTTTATGGAAATTACAAATTATTTATGAAACAAGCTTGTTCTTTACGACTGTCAGAAGGAGACAAACTACCAAAACCTACCTTTCTAATCTTCCAAATTTTCGGCTTACGAAAAAAGGGAGACTTACTTATTTGAAAATTACATTTAACTGAATATTCAAAGTACGTTTGACTAAAATCAATTATATTTTGCCCCTTAGTTTAGTTTCCTTAACTACGCAAATTTCTTAATTGTGCAAATTTATTATGCAAATTCTTTATTATGCAAACCCCCTGTATGTATTTTCCTACCGAAAAGTTACCCTCCCGCACTATGTGTAAGACATCATTGACAAAATTAACCCGAAGTATGCTACTGCTGGGAATGGACTAATCAACATATTTAAGACGAAAAATTTACACTTCAAGTCAGCTTGTGGGATTTCCTCTCTCCAGGTATCTCTACCAGCAGAAGTGCCCCAGGCGAGACAAGCTCTCAGCTCCCGACTGGTCTCCCAGCACATGTGGCAGTGTGGGAGAGGAGGGGATGTTTTGAAGAAGGAAAGATCGCGCAAGGTCCATGGTCCGTTAGTTATGGTACTGTTTCTGGATTTGTCTACTATTGATGAGACAAATCACAGAAAGCAACTGATCAGAGCAGCCGGCCGTTAGATTTTCCCTCCAGGCAGCGGCTACATTCAACCCCACTTTTTAGCTGTACTTTAAAATCCTCCACTGTGTACTCAAACCATAGGATCTCCCAGTTACAGACATTGCCGTGGCATCAATTGTCGCCCTGAGCTACCAAAGCCAGGTTGATAATTCACAAGTCGACAAACCTCTGTGGAAGACAAATGATCTTTCATTTCCCTTGATACCAAACCTTATTCAATACCTCCCTGAGCTCACGAAGCAACAAGTTGTGCATCCCCTTGCAGTCGTCGCGAGAGAGTGAATCGCCCTGAAACCTGTTTTAACAAATCCTGTTCCGAGGGATAGCAGATCTTGAGCGGTGAGGCGATAGGAAAAAGGACGACGCCGAGGCGCGTGTGGCGAGGCAAGGCGGAGCGGGGCACTGCTCGGGTGACATTTTGATCGCTTCCACTCGTTCAGTCGCGCGACAGCCGGTAATGCAGCGAGGGCGGGGCGCATCTCCGCTTTATAGCCCTTTTATTTGTCAGAAAGGGGTTTGAAGGAGTTGCATACCCCATTTGGAGCAGTCACAGTGCAGGGAATGTTAGTGGGAGTTGGAATATCAAGTGCCAATCAGCTGCACGATACTTCGACAGTTTGGTTTCGTATCGTATCCGTCGTTCTAGGAGAAAGGAGTTCGGATTTTGGAAGAGGCATAAAGTAGAAGAAATTTATTATACATTACAACTATTATATAACGATGGATTATGGATGAGTAGAAAGTAAGCATCTAATAAAGAAAATGGAAGAATTAATGCCCAGAAGCAATTAGTATAATGGAAGCAACCATTGAGAAAATGATTTTAAGAGTTTCATATAATGTTGCAAATCCCATTGAATTCAAATCCCACAGTAGTTGTGTGTATATGATATCCTATGCTGAGATTAAGAGATGACCGATGTCTGAGCGTATGTTGATCACGGTCGCCTCTGGTATGATAGTCAATTTTCCATAATACGAAAACCAGCTCACGTAAATTAATTTTGCAACACTTCACTGTTACCTGGCAATTGTTTGTCCGGTTTCCGTCCTAGTGATGGACGCGCCGTCTATGTGGGCACTCCATACTGATCAGGTATTGCACAATCCTTTCTGGTTCCGAAATTTAAGCACTGCATTTTCCAAGAGCGGCACGGCGTTTGATATTTCAGAACCTTCAGACTGATCCCATTAGTAATCTGCTATCGCTGACGACTCGAGTCGTAATATGAACGCGGAACGAGCTTTCTCCGTTTTCGTAACCCGCTCTCCATAATGTCGTGAAATATCTTGTCCAATTCCCCAATTATTTGATTCGATGGACATATACTGCCGACCTAAATAGCGTAGACGACAGCGACAGCAATCCAACGCTTTACAAGAAATGGGGGATGCAGAAGAAGAAGAAGAAGACCTTGGCAAGAGTTCTGCGTTAGAACAGTAGATTCGGATCGCCTGTAAAACATTCATATATGTAGATGTTTACGTCTCCTTATTTCGGCATGCTTAAAGATAACTTCCCCCATCTCCCGTTTAACCATCTAAAATATCATTTATTTCATAATTTTCTAGGCAAAAACCAGTTTTTTGAATTTGATCAAGAGCCTGTTGTAAATATTATTCAGCATCATCTGCTTATAAGGAGAGATAGGAGAGAGCGGAGAAAGAAGTGGCGAAGAAGTAGAAGAAGAAGCAAGGAGAAAGAGAAAAAGAAGGAAGAAAAGAATGAGGAAGAAAAGTTCTAAGAGAAGGAGAAAGACAACACAGAAAAGAAGAAGGAAGAGAAGGTAGGCGTGAGTGAGGAAAAGAAGAAAGAAGAGATTGAGGAAGAAAAGGCTTAAGAGGAAAGGAAGGACAAGGAAAGGAAGGAAGGGGAGGAAGAGAAGGCCGGCGTGAGGGAGGAAGAGAAGTAAGAAATGATTGAGGAAAATTGAGATGAAAAGAAACAAAACAAAAAGAAAAAGAAGCCAAAAAGCAGAAGGAGGATGACAAATATAAATGTAAACAGCGTCCTAGCGCCCGCAGCCAGGGTGAGTTAGGCCGCGGCGGCTGAGGCGCCGGTCGGGGCGGTTCTGGTGAAACGGAGCGCACGGCCGTGATTTGCGCGCATGCCAGGCCTCTCTGAGCACGGGATGCCCCCGCGAGCCATCATTCAGTTCGGGAGAAAGTGCGTTTCCAGCACATCGGGAGAAATACTATCGAAACAACTTGGGTCTCGTGGCATTCAAAATGCTGCGCCGTGCCTGCTCTCCGATTACCAAAGTCAAGCCTAGTGATGGGAAATTTTACCGAAACATCGATATTTCGATGTTTCAATACATCGCTAAAGGGTTTTCGATGTCGATAAAAACATCGACGAAAAAAATCGATGTTTAAAACATCGATGTTTTAATTATAGACTAATAAACATGCTATTTTCATATCCATTTTTAATTACAGTATGTAAACGGGATATATTGTATTGTTTTATTACCAGCATGTTAGTAGTATGTTAATAAAAATTATTATCGAATATAAAGAATAAAATTAACATTAAATAACATCGCGTTTCGCTACTTTATCCTTTAGTCACTTCCATTCATACACCATCGAAGTAAAACCACCTAAAAGTATCTCAGATTGCACAGGCAAAATGTGCAGCGTGATAAAGAGGATGACGAAAAACAACGATTTTGCTTTGGATTACTGCTACTCTATAACGTGCCTAAACCCCTTTATTTAAAAAAAAATATTTCGATGTTATAAAATCATCGATGTATTTTTGCCATCCTTAGTCAAGCCGCCTTGTTTCCTGGTAGCGACCGGCCCTCGTCGCTCAGTCCGCGTAAACACGTCACTAAGAAGTAGCACAACGCGAAGTCAGAGCAAACGGACCTCCAGCGCCACTTGGAATAACCATCCACTCACACAGACCATGCGACTTGATTACTGCAGAACGAGAGCCAGCATAATGAATGAAGTACTTAGAAAAATACTTGTTGGCCCACAGATTCCTGTTGCATAGTGGAAATCTTCCCAAACAGGTTTTCGATTTGCTGTAGCAATGTCGACGTTTATTACACGACTGCACTCCCAACTATCTGCATCGGATATCAGTTCACTCTAAAATTTCCCTTTTTCTTATAAACAATCCAATTAAGCTAAGGTTGTTGTGAGTTGTTGTGAGGTACATGAGCTTAGCCTGGCGCCTCCAGCGGGTATTTTCATATTAAAGATTTATATTTGTGCTTTGAAAGTTAATAAAAAATAAATTTTAAACATATTTTGGTTGCCCGCATTGTCCATTTTGGGCATTGAAACTTATTTATAAATTTTATAATTTTTTATTTTTTAAAATTAAATTTATAATATTTATAAATTTGAAGAATCAAGTTGTCACAATTATTGTAAATGCTGGAAAGAAGAAATTTATTCACAGTGTTTCACTAATGTACTCGCATGTGCAATGAAACTATTCAAAACACGTGGTGTTTCTAGTATTCTTCCAGAATAGAGGTAACCTTTTAAGAATGGTACCAATCGATATGCCTTAGCGAGAGGAATGGAATGAGTTATTTGATAACCTCTGAAGAATACCTAAGTCACTCTTAAAGAGAGTTCTATTTGCCTAAAAAGGCAAAACGTATTTTTACATACATTTCCGAGAATCTTCTGAAAATCCCTCCCCCCCAAAAAAAGATAATTTCCTCTCGAGGAGATCGTGACGCGTCACATGACCCCTCATTGTCTCGTTTGGCGGACCGCAAGTTATCGAACGGTGGACCGGTAGCGGTAATTCAGTGCATCAACTGATGTCACTGCAGCGCCTCTAACCGGGAGGTCCTAGGTTCGACTCCTGACGGCGGCAGGATTTTCGACACTAGCTTTTCAGCTAGGTCGAATTCAGTCGCTGTCTGGAGGAGATTTCTAGCGGCTGGCTGCTCTGATCGGTAGTTTTCCGTGGTTTCTCCGATCAACACCAGGCGAATGCCGGAGCAGTACCCTACCAAACGGGCCACGGACCGCGCGCGACCTGTCCTTCCTCTTCCTTGTCCTATCCTCTCCCCTTATACACACACTTACACTAACACGCACTACACTACCACATACCTCGGGAGACCGGTCGGGAGCTTAGAGCTTGTCCCGGCTGGGACGGTGCCCCGCTGGTGGGAGAGTCCTGGTTAGGGGGAAACCCCACTATCCGACAGTAGGTCGGCGCCGGATCTCACCATCCAGTGGGGGAAGATCACCGCTATCTCCCGATAAAAAAACATGCACTACACTAACGGGACTAATGACCAGAGCAGTTGACGCGCCCGGAAACATGAAAAAATCAATCAATCGAACGGTGAGTGTCGAACGGAAAATTAAGGATCAAAAAAGGATTTTTTCAGTGAGGTGGGTTTTTGCAAAGGCGTTGAAATAACGTTGGAATGTCTTACGCTCTGGAGAACGTTGCAGTATGACGGCCGAGACATTGCTAACATTGCGTAGGTGAAGGCATCAATAACACGGCCACGTCGAAAAATCCATCGATTCCGTTGCGGAAGTTTTTATCTGCACGTAGGAATAAGTTACAAGATGCGTCTTTGGATTATGTTCAAGGAAGTAAAATACATCAAGAAGAAATGTGCCTCATTAAATATAGTTTATAAAATCTCATATTTTTAGCAAAATACAAGAGGCACATAGACCAAGTAGCATTCACTTGGGGTCTTAAAATTGCAATGTTCTTGTCTATAGATGCTGTTGAAAAATCTTGGAACGTTTACCTCCTCGTTATTTTACCGTAATATTTTTTTCGATATCAAAGCAATGTCAGTGACTCGCCAACAAATGTTACCATTTTCGTTTGATTCATAGTTCTCAAAGAATAAGAAATTGTAAGGTATTATTGTGTTATGTATATTCTTCAGTAAAGAAATACATAATTGCTTAATGCGTTGAAATCAGTTATATTGCGGACGTGTACTTCAGGTATATGAAACGTACAATTCGCACACGGATGAAGTTGCACGAAATTACAACGACAGTATTTGCGTAAGTTACAATTTCCACTAACCACCCGTTACGCTTAGATTGTTATGAGTATAAATTACGTGTCTAGAAATTAGGTATGTAGCTCGGGATATTTAGCTTTCCACTTCTCTACCTGCCTGTTGCCTCTATTATGCTTTCGTCTGTACAGACCACTTTACCTGTCCTCTCTCTGCTTCGTCGTCGAGGTCTGAGGTCTCTATTAGCTCTGCTGGCGCAATCACAGAGGGCCCTTGACTATGAAAGTTATTCGTATAGTAGATCACAGAACTTGCGGGGGATCTGTCCCATTCTGTGCATATTCTGTCAAGACAACGAACGTTCTAAACCATTCCGTATTCTAAACTATTCCGAGGCTAAAGCCATTGGAAGCTGTCTCCATACTTCATCCTGAGAATCTTCTCCATTGATGTTGTCCTCCTGTTGGTGTCCAGTACAAGTCGTTCAAAAGTTTCTGACTGGTCCTGTAGTTATTCATTAAAATCGAAAACGTCGATATCTTTATTACCTTGAGAAAACGATCTATATTACAAAAACTACAAGTCTAGATTTCTATACGATATTACTAAATCTAGAGATTACTAAATCTTGAGATTAGTTACGTCGTAATGTAAGCAAATAACTCCAATAACTTTTTGAAAACTATTCACATTTAGAATAAAACCGAAATAGAAGGAACGTACCGCTTTTCTGCTTGAGACATTTAATACCATGAATTGAAGCAAATAATGAAAAATGTTTTAGATGTCTCCGACTGACTCACAGTATTGCATTATATTATAAACTACACCTTCTTTCTTTCACCGATTTTCATTCTTCTCTCGTTCATCCGCACAAAGCTCGTTGACACACGCTACGAAAAAACAAAAGTTAAATAGGATTCGCGACTGCTGACCTGCGGCAGGGGGCTGCCCCCGGCCACCGCAGATCGGCAGGGCAACACAAGTCGCGGAGGCTCTGCGGGGCTTCCAAAGCCGCCCCCAACTGAGCCATATCGGACGGCCCAAAGCGACGGCACTGGATTTTCCTCTGTTACTAACACAGTGCGCGTTCGAAAAACAAACGTAGGGAAGCAACTGAGCGAATACGTTATTACACGTTCGCGACAAAGAACTGTAAATAAACCAAGGGGAGATAAACGGGGCCAGATTTATATTTTTTTGTGTGAATACAATGGCTTCAGTTCTGAAAATAAAGCATATGAACATTAATCGCTGTAGGTATTCATGTAGCAGACATCGATATTGTAATCTTCGAAAAAAGAGGTTTTATCAGTGCAACATCATAAAGACTATATAACTATAATATGATTATAAATAATTCTTCTTATTCTTCTTATAAATATTGGGAAACCCAATTACATGATACTTGCAAGTCAATTCACCCAAACTTTCATAATATGATTTTTCAAACCAACTTAGTATACAATACACATTTTAGTTTATGTTAAATATTTGTCAAATATTTTGCGCGTCGTGTATTCGGGTAATTAATTCATTTATTTTTTATAATTTATAGTAATTCAAGAAATGACAAATTAATTCATCGTACATGTGTAGCTGGCATTTCCTGATCCTAAAGGTTGATATTTGAAGTATAGGTATAGATATTTAAGGTAGTTATTTAAATCAGGTTGTTCCGTAGTCTAATAAAATGTTTGGTATGTCATTTCAATACATTAGTTAAAAAAGGAGGATTACGATTATAAGCAGTTGATGAAAGGCCGTTTATATCATGATGCATCGAATACCGCGTGAAAAAAATTTATATATATGAATTCATATTCATGAGAATACAGTTTATTTCAACGGAATATCAGTCTGATATTTGTGCCTGACCCATTTTTCTGAATCAGGCCTTCAGACAATCGTAATATATTTTCATGAAGATCGGCATCCACGTGGAAACGAGGGAGAAGGAAATGTTATTTTCTTTCGTTGTACGTTTCTTTCATAAGAGTGTAAATGTACCTTTGCGTCTTCATTACCTTCTAACTTGTAACTTACAGGCTGTGATGATTAGCGCATGTGTCTTTGTTAGTTTCATTCAACAAGATTGTCGTAGAAGACTCAGTTCTTTGTGCGTGCTTTGTTTTCTAAGGTATTCAACCTTCCAAACAGATCTAAAAATCGGTAAAGGAATGTGGTCGTGCTACCTTACAACGGCTTCTTTTTATGGGAGCAATGATTTCCAGTTTGCAGTTCATCTCATTGACAGCTCGTTGAAAGCAGAACTCACACACCGCTTTCTCCCAGGGATGCTGCAGCAAACTTTCCTTTTTTCTAAGTAAAAGAAATGTTCGGTTTTACAGAATTTTATTGTGTATTGTTCACATTCCTCCACTCGCGCGGCCATATGTAGCACGAGTACTTACGTGTACACCCATTATGAAGTTTATTTTCCGAATTGACATCATTAATACATTTTTCTTATGTATCTGTGCTTATATTATAATTGAATACACTATGGAAAAAACAATAAATAATTATAAACCATATTGAAGCTTTTATTATATTTTAGTCATTCACGAGGCCATTAGTCGCAGAAGTACTCGCGCGTGGACTACGTTCAACGCCCGCAGTATTTAGCTTTCCACATCTTGTAATACTTTTTATGCACAGTAACGAAGAGAGAAGCGTACACACGACATTTGAAATATTAAACACATTCATATTATAGAAAAAATATAATTTTGATGAAGTATGCACAAACACCCTTCCATACTCGCATGTTGGATTCTATCAAACAGGTACAGAGACTTCACTTCAGGGTAAGGCGACACAGTGCATTACAATGAAGAGAAGTTTATCGATACCCTTCTCAGATACCGTTAGAGAAATAGAAGCATTGTTTTTATACCTGCAAAGCTAACATTCCTTTCTTAACTAGAAAAGAAACTTCTGTTAGACCATATCCAACAGCGCGAGTGACGGAGTGTTAAGATTGATTTTCCGTATTTAATGTTTAGTTGTTGTGTTGTAAAAAATAATGTCATTCGGTGTTGCCCAAAATGATTGAAACAGAATGTCGCAAAATCTAAAGAAACAATTCGTTGATGAAAATGTTACTTCTTCACTTATTATAGTTAACCTGAAAAACTGATCATTAAATCACAATGACTTTCGACAAGACTTCATGAGTTAAAGAAATAACGATAAAACATGTGTAAGACTAGAAAAATTTGACATGTTCCTGCCTATGAAATAATTCCTTCCTTTTCATTCTCATTGGCTCTGGCATATGTTCTTACTTCCATAATCAATATAAAATATATCGTAGCGAACAGCTTTATTCTAATAAGCTACAATATATTGGTACTCTCTTCTTCCTCAAGTTTTCATTTCGTGAAATTAAATTTACTGAAGTAGTATATTTTAGAAGTTTTATCTCATTTTTATGGGAAAATAACTACTTTTTTTGCTACCAAACTATTCTCATTGGCATTAAATTAATTGAAAAATATTAAATAATCCTATTTTCTTATTTAATTTAACTATTTCAATAATCTTATTACATCACTTTTTTTTATTTCAGGTAAGTTGTCTTTCTGCACCTTTAATCTGGAAACACGCCGTTAAAAATCGTGAGTTTGTATTTTCTCCTTTCTTACCTCCTTTGTACGAGTAATTAGCAAACGTGTAACTACCACCATCATCTCCATCGTCAAATTCAGAGTTGGAATGTGCCCTTTCACTGCTAAACTTAGTAGTAGTAAACTTAGTAAAAGTTCGAAACTATAATGCGAAATAACAGTTATTTCTTTTACCACATTATTGGCTGGAATCGGTTAAAATTCATACTACTGCCACCTATTGGGCTAAAAATGAACTACAAAATGTCACCACAACCTTTTTGTATGATAACAGTTTCACGACAGCCAATCAGTCGTGATTAGCAAATAATATTTCTTAACCCAAACTAAAGATTCATTAATAAATAATTCATCGTTATTACACATCACACACCACAATATTTTTATATATTTTTACAATAGTTTGTATTATATACCGTAACCACAACATTTTTTCACCATATATCACAATATTTTTCATGATATACTCTTCAATAAAAGTTTGTCCTTTAAATTAAATCCGTCCAATAGGTTTGTTACTTTATTTATTTTATGTATTATTACTTGATTGTTGTTATTATTATACTCATTGCTGCGTATGTGGAATACACTAATATTTCCCTAAATTAGGCACAATAAATGGGTTGTTACTGTCAAATCAATAATATTATTTTTTGATATCCAACAGTCATTACCACTTTACCTGTAGGTAAGCAAAAACACATTTTTTTCTGGCCATTATCTTTTGACACTCTTCACTTCAGAGTCAATTTAAACATTACATATTTCGTTGATCTTCGGTCTATCTCACATTTACTGCTTTTGTAAAACGAGAAAACAATATTTCTTTTCACATCAAATCTCTGGAGTTCTGACGAATATCCCCCAATTTTCTCTCGGGTCTCTCTCGGGAATTTCGAGATGAAACATTCTGAAATTAGATTCGTCCTGTCCGGATGAGAGCAATTGTGGCAGGCAGCTCAGTGCCAAGTCGATGTTGGCGACAAAGTTGACGTAAGGTGATCCCGAGTCGGGCTCGGTTTCACACAGTCCCACCTTCGCCGCCCACAGAGCTCTGCAATGGACATGTCGCACAGTCTGCACTGCCGCACACTCGCAGTAGGATGACAAAATTAACGTGCCGTACGTACGTAGTGCACATTAATGACTCGACAGAATTTAATGCAACTATTATTATTATTATTATTATTATTATTATTATTATTATTATTATTATTATTATCAACATTATTAATATGCATTAATTAATACTCTTATTATTAATACAACTATTAATATATTTTGTGCAACTTTCAAATTAGTCCAACTAACAAAACTTTAATTAACACTAACATTCTAACGCAAATCAAAATAATACGGCAAGCTATATTCAAGCAATTGCCTTTACCTGCACAGAACTTTATAATTGTTGCTTATACTATTGTCACCGATTCTGTATTATTACCCACAATACTTACCTCTTTCGTTTCACTTCACATAATATGACAACACTGCACAAAATGTCATTTCATTATGCTTTTCGATATATTTCTTCGGGTTTTTAAAATTTCTTTAGCGTAATTGGAATAACTTCCGCAGTGTTGCACTACACCGATTTAATCTCTAACTAACAAATTACACAAATTAATGTTTCCTAGCTTTTTTTCGTCATTCTTCAATTCAAACGTTTTTGGTTACCGACTTACAATCGTCAATCCACTGCTCGCTCACCGCACACGATCAGTTTCCCCCCCATCCACTCATCTTCCGCTCACCTCACTGTTTGCCCGCTCTCAGCTCACCCACTGCCCACCAACCATTCGCCCATCGCTGGCACATCGTGGGTGCTACCAATCGCTCACTGCCCATCCTCTACTCACCCCCCTGCCCGCTCTACTCTCCTATACTTCGATTTAAATGAATACCTTGGTCCAGAAACCCCTCATGTCCATTTTTTACACCCCTCATGTACATTTTTTTAGATATGTTGATTACACAATGTAATAATACATAAAGACACATCGAATGGTATAAAACTCCCTAATTTTTGCCACGAACTGTAGGTATAACATTTTGCTAAAGTTTTCGTTTGGTGCAGAATCAGGTGTTTAGTTATTCTCCTAAAAAAAGAAAAAAGAAAGCAGAGCGGACAGGTCGGTTTTCGGTACCAAGCAATTCCAATGTTGTCTCCATTCAAGACCACGGGATACAAGGAGAGGGGGACACAGTTCACCAATCGGGAACTTCGTTTCGACTTATAACTCGACTTATAACTTTACATGTAGTTTATAACTTTTATCCGCACTTGAAGGCCACGAGTTGGACCGAGAGGAATACACAGTCATCCAATCGAAACTTCGTTACAATTAAATTTTTGGTACTGTTGATTGCGATTGGATGATAATGTCCCCCTATCCTTACAGTTCGTGACCTTGAAGTGCAACTGTCTTTAAATCGGTATATAAATATTTGGGTCTGAAGACCCCGATTGGGTTTTGACCTTGAAGGGACACTACATTTAAATCGGAGTATACCTCCTACACTTACTACTCTCACTTTCCTTCCGAGGATTTCTAACCTGGCTCCACACCCGTCCCCACCCTTCACCGCTACCTCACCTCCGCCATCATCCGTCACGCGTCTGCGGAAGCCGCTCTTCGCCTGCCCCGTCGTCCACCCGCCCACAGTCCGCTCACAACTCACCCATTGCCCGTCCACCAGTCGTCCATCGCCGGCACATCACTAGAGCCCCCATCGGCCCACTGCCCATCCTCTACTCATCGTCTATCCACTCCACCCACCTACCTTCTGCTTTCCCCCCACTACTATTAACTTCCTTCCGAGGACTTCTAACCTCGCGCCACGCCCATTTCCGCCCTCCATCGCCTCCTCCATCATCCACCGCGCGCGCTGTTGGCCTTCCGCGGGGCCGCTTCGCCTGAGGAGCAGGCGGCGACGCGCGCTTCAATGATTCAGGCGCCGCGGGGCCCGTGAAAGCGCTGATCTCCTCAATGAAAGGAGCTGCGTTATTTACACGCGCCGATGGCTCATGGTTTGTTTACGCGCTTCACGAGTGGCGTTGGCGGGTTATTAGCCTCGGACTGCGCTCGCGCACTTCTCTTCGGAGGTTCATCAACATTTATTACATGTTCCATTAAAGACAAGAGTGCTTATAAGCATTTTACTGGCATGTTGCACGTCTTTTGAGGATTGAAAGTTCCAAAGTAATAAGAAGCACTAAATGAAAAACTAATTATATCTGATACTAGATAAAGCAAAACAATATCGTTAAAGTAGTCTTCGCCATGTTTTCATGTCACAAATTATTAAAAATCTTGTAAGAAAATACACATTGTTGCTTCAAAACTTGTAGTTTAAAAATTTCGGTACAGCTATCTAATTCACAGCAAATGTGTGTTTTGATATGCAGCTAAAAAATAAAATTTGAAAAGTATGAAAAGTGCCTCAGAACACGAGATAAGTAATCAATGTTGTGGCGCCCAACTCACATAAATAAAGAAGTGGTTTTGTTTTGTTTTACTGCCTTCCCTAATTATTTTATTTTAACCATAAATAAAAAAAAAACACACCTCACATAACTGTCATGCAGTATACTTGTTCAAAACAGAGCACTTGACATGCTCATCTATTACTGTTAGGATATTCTCGAAAAAAAAATGTGCTAAGGAAAAAGAAAGATCAGTAATGTCAACCATGATAATACACTCATCCTTCCCGTTCTTGTGATCACTCAGGCCCGATTTATACTTTCTTTTTGGCGAATAATTTCGGGAATTTTAGTGAGTGCGCGCATGCATATAGGGGCACACACCTTACGTTGACTACGTCCTGACATTTGCTGAAGCGTGAAATGTCTAATAGGTTGGCGAAGAGAGGCGGCTCATTTACGCGCTGTCCACAGTGATCCATAAAAATTATTTTTTCTTCTGGACGCGAGGGCGCTGGACGAATACTACACCCAAAGCCATTTCCATCATTTTCGCGTCGTTCAAAAGAAAGCGTAGTTTAAAATTCGATCAAAGTAAACTTCTTCATTGCTATCAGCTAAAAAATTACACTTTTTTCCCTCTTAAATTACAAAATAAATGGTAATTACATTTAAAATAAGAAAATGTGTGGGTATTGCTCACTTTTCTCCTCTTCCGTGAAAAAAACCGTTTGTTATGACTAGAACCACATGCCAAGGCGACAGTTGAATTCACTCGGGGGCCGCCTGTAGCGCTGGCGTCGCCGTTGAGTGCTGGCGGCACCGCCCGCGGGCATACCATTTCAACATTGTAATTAATTTATTTACAGGGCACAAGGGAGTGGTGATTAGCGAAAGCTGACTGGCACTTTCTGACAGAACCCGAGCGCCGCCAGGCGGTCGAAAAATGAAACGATTCGCAGTGACGAATGCGTTCCAGTCGCTGGCAATCTCGGCTTATTATCGGCCTTTCTTTCGTTTCGTGGATTATGTAATTACGATTCAGCCTTTGCAATTTTATCTCTGCGTCCCTTACAATTCTTGCTGTTGGCTGTGGTGTAGAATTGCTCTAGAGTTTAGTTTTTGTTTTCTTTTGCATGACTATTTAAATGAGTAGTGCTCGTCTATTTGCTACAAGTTTTGTGTGTCATAGTTATTGATTAAATTCACATCCTTAACTAAAAGTGAGGTTCTTATGCTAGTACAATTTCTAGAGAATCATGATGAGTTTTAACGTGCTAATTTAAAATTTTTCCTAATAAATTGAAAAAACTAATAAATTAGTGCTAGTGTAGGGCATGTTTTTTTTCTCGGAAGATAGCGGCGATCTTCCCCCGCTGGATGGCGAGATCCGGCACCGACCTACTGTCATGGGGTTTTCCCCTAACCAGCACTCTCCCACCAGCGGGGCACCGCCTCAGCCGGAACAAACTCTAAGCTCCCGACCGCTCTCCCGGAATATGTGGTAGTGTAGTGCATGTTAGTGTAAATGTGTGTGTAAGGGGAGAGGATAGGACAAGGAAGAGGAAGGTCAGATCGCGCGCGGTCCGTGACCCGGTTGGTAGGGTACTGATCCAGCATTCGCCTGGTGTTGATCGCAGAAACCACGGAAAACTTCCGAAGCGAGCAGCCGGCCGCCAGAATTCTCCTCCAGACAGCGACTGAATTCGACCTAGCTGAAAAGCTAGTGTCGAAAATCCTGCCGCCGTCAGAACTCGAACCTAGGCCCTCCCGGTCAGAAGCGCTGCAGTGACATCAGTTGATGCACTGAGCTACCGCTCCCGGTTTTGGGGGTAGTATTTTAAATACGAGTATATCTTCATATGTAAATTAGTTGTTTCCAAAAAGGGTAATATAACTTTGATTCAACTGTTTCACCATGGAGTGTTCACCGAATGCGTCATGGTTATTTGAAGACTCCATTCTGCTGTACTAGCCATGCGACTACTGATGGATTTGAACCTGAACACACCTGGCCTGAAATTCACCCAACCACACAACAGTTTCAATCTTCTTCTGGAATCATGCTTTTGACTGTGGGAAGTCAATAGGAGTGGCCGGTACAAAGAAACAATCCTCACCAAATCTCGTGGAGCATACGCGCCAAAAGCAACCACTTAACTTCGTTTTGTAGAGCAATCTCTCGAATACCAATGCTTTGGAGCTCTGAAGCACTTTACCAGCATTGGCAGCATAACGACAATTTGGCAAGAAAGTTACAAGCACTTGCTACCAGATAACTCCAACAATGCCGCTGTGTGCACGAGCACTAAACACACACACACACACACACACACACACACACACACACACTATATTATACTATTATATTATTATTTTATATTTTGTATATACATATTATTTTATATATACTATTTTATATAATGTGTAACACATTATATACATATTATTTTTAATACTTATTGTTCTGGGCATAAGCTTGAATTGATAATTTAAATATAATGTTGGATTAAGAAAATTGTAAAGTGCAGAAGTTTAATTTATTGGTCTGCTCGATCGACAATAAGCGCGCGACGTGCAGTAAAATTAATTCTGTCACTATTGCGTTAAAAATCTTTTATTTTCCACGTCATGAGGGCACCCACAGCAGTGTCAGTCGCGTTGCTGCGCCGAAGCCTGACCAGCGCATCTGCTATTTCGTTGGCGAGGAATGTGCGCGCGGTCAGGGTCCTTGGTTGCCCCTGGCGGACGCGCCTCGACCTTTCGTCCTTTCACTGCCGGCGCCGGCTCATCTGGGACGCACTCTCCATCACCCCCCCCCTCGCTCCCAACATCGCGTCGCCGCTCGTCCGGATCGCGGTTGAATTCTAATGTAACGCCCTAAATGGACAGTGCTATTGTGCGATTTTATATCCATGACTACGAAAACATTTCGCAGAATCGTAGCTGATGAAACTTTTAATATTTTTCATGCTAACAAAAGTGTCTTTTTGGACATGTATAGAATTTTAATTACGCTGATTCTTACAGAATAGAATAAATATAAAGTCACGTCCATTAGAGTATGTTTTGTGAAAATTGACATCTAAATTTCATTGGTCTTATTCCGCGTTAGTCACAGATTGTTTTGAAATGTTTTGACTGCTTTTTAGAATATCAGAAAATAATTCTTTGTAATTGTTCTGCTTCCTCAATTTTGGTAACTTAATACTAGTACGTTACACTCGTCATTGTTCTGTTACAGGAGATATTACGTGGGTTGCATTTGGTCTGCCTATCACGAGTAAATTTGAGTCGGGAGTATTCTTCACTAATCTGAAGCTTTGCCCTTATTATACCACTAGAAAAATAATTATAGGACTATCGAATAGCGGTAGGCAAAATGAGATCGCTATTTTTAATATTCGACCATTCATAATACATTTTGAAGAGTTTGCAAGCCTAGTTCTTTCTTTTTTTGAAACCACATGAGGGTTAATGCGACTAGAAACGTGGGGTATATTGCAGTTTCATAAACTCACTCCTGGAAAGTCAGACTCTTGAATCTCTATATTCTTTTGCACTCTTCAAGTAATAAGAGTAATATTTGCGTATACTAGTAATAAATATGTAGATAAATCTCAATAAAATTGACACTTGTTATTTTTAAAGAACAATCTATTGTAGTCTAGATAATTTTTTACAAGATGGTTCGCGAGATAGGGAAAGGACATTTGAATTCTTCTAAGCCCAAGTTTAATTAAACCAGTGAAAATTCACGGCATATCGAAAGTTTTCCTCTTCTTAGTGTCACTAATTATTATGCAACCACTTCTTAATTTGTTTTAAAATGCTGCGAGACATCCTTTAAATATCTAAAATTGAGGAGTAAATTGCATTTGGAAAGAAATCTCTGGCTTCCATATTGCAAAAGTAGAACATGTTCGAGAATAAATTTGAACTTTGCAACTTCCAAAAATTTTTGCTCTTTCAGTACTAGTACAGAAAATTCTTTCGGGACGTTTCCAGACAGAATTTGGTAAAAATTAATTTTCATATTCGAATACTGTATTAGCATGCGTCACTTTCGAGACGGTCTCAACTAAAAATCAGTTTCCAAATCTCGAACATCTTTCAAACACTCGACATTCGAAGATTGGATTGTTCCTTCCCTACAATAACTCTAAAAATCTTGGTCACGCTTTCATTCTCAAATCTGGGCCACGTACGCCAACTCCTTGCGTCCTCCATCACCCCTTGCAACCGCTGCGCAGTGTTTCCCCGCCCCACCCTCCGAGTGCAACGGGAGCAGCTGGACGTGTATTTACATTTCGCGGGCCGAACAAAAACCGCAAAAGAAGCCGTCCGCCTCCGCTCGTTGCCCAATATGATAATTAGAGCAGTAATTCACCGCCGGGGAAATTAATAGGCGGACGCAGCGCGCGGGGCGGTTCGCGTGCGTCGGAGACAGCGCTCGCGTGCGGCCGACAGGGGAACTGAAGACATGTTTTGTTAGCCCCTGGGCGACGCTCTTGCAACTCGTGTTTGGGGCTAGGAGAAAGTATTGTAACTTTACAGAATTTATAATTACAGATTTTTTGCTTAAAAAGTGCTCTTATAATCCCGTGGGATTGTTGAAGAAGAGCTGAAAATTCTTATCTGTGACTTCGTAAATTTCCATTAGATATTTATTCATTTGGTCTCAAGGGTGTATTCAACTTAGGTTTTTTGTGCAAGTGATGGATGAAAAATATGGAAGATTCCCCATTGAATATGCTCACAACATCGTTGATTTTCTAGTGAGTTAATTTTAAAAGGATGGTTAGTTATTTCAGACAGTGAGTTAGGTTAAAAAGCAATTCTTGGATGGAAGCAAATCATGAAAGCAAGTTTTTTTACTCAACGATGCAGTTGAACAATTCTTAATAAGTCATTTTAAATTATAAGTAAATATTAGCTGGTAGGAAGCATCATTACTTTTTCAACACCAGGGTATTATTTTCCTGCAGTTCAATCAAGGCAAATAAAGGCTATGTTCACGCATTTCAACAGTGAAGACTGCGTGCAGTAGAAGGATACTAGACTCTCCAAAAATTGATATTTTGTCAGCTCAGAGTGACACTGATGAAACTATGGTTAAAAAATATGATAAAGTACTGGAATTGTAACATTTTTTTCTACAATTTTTTAAAGCGTCTCGGATTGAGATGTGTAACTGAAAAGCAAATATTGTCTGAAATAACGTTTGATCATCTATCTACTACACACTTTGCTATTTTTAATCCGAAGCATCATCTGTTTGAGTTTTCCAAATTTTCCGTCCAACTCTACCACAAAATGTTTAAGTTAATTATAACTTAAACATTTTGTGGTAGAGTTGGACGGAAAATTTGGAAAACTCATTGAACTGGCTGATATCAGTCTTCATTTTCGAGTGGAGATGATTCTATAATGAATTGAAATGAATTCTTTGTCGTGATTTTCAAGAATGATTGGAGATAAGCAATTTATAACATGCAATTCAAAGTTTTAGGGGAAAAAAACTGGTGGAAAGTATTGGAGCATTTCCAGTACAGATGTATCCTAGTTTGCCAACGCAATCGAGCAAGGTGCCTGCTGGGATAGCCGTGGGGCTTGCGTGCGGCAGGAGGGAGCTGAAACGGAAGATATATTTTGCCAGACCCAGGCGAAATTGCTGTAACTAGTTCGAAGTTACGAGAAAGTATTATAACTGCAAAATTTAGTTCTAAATTTTTCTCTCAGAAAAGCTCGGTTTTGAGTTTTTATCGTTTGATGTAAGTTTCTGTTCTTAAAATACCACGTGAATTTTAATGTACAGGTGAAACTTCTCAGAGGTACTGTTCGAATATTGTGCTTCCTAATTGTGTTGAACATAGCTCTTTGGGGGGGGGGGTTCTGCCTGCCAGATATGTATTAATAATTATTACACATTTCAGGGAGAATTATTCTCCCTGAAATCCTTATATTGTAATGAGTGGACGATTCCAACTTCATCTTCAATACTCAAGCTAGAGATTTTTTCTAAATAAAATCTATTTAAAAATTATAGGTCTTTAAATCATTTCACATCCATTTTTTTTGAAATGTGCGTAATTATCGCGACTTCGTTAGAAATTTTCTTAAGTGTGAAAACGAATGGACCATTGCATGCTTAGGGCAAGGAGAACAACGTTTAGATCGTATTAAAATAAGCAGTTTTGGTGAATATTACAATATTATATTTAATAATTATTCTTAGTATATTTTTCGATCGGTTTGACTTGGATGTCAGCGCTCTCAGGATTGCCGTGTTATGAAATATGATAGCGAAAAGAATTCAGCGGCCGTTGTCCTTTGACATCGCTACTGCGGTAACAACGGGCAGTCCTGCCCACCACCGCCGCCGCAGTTACTGGATCATATTATTACAAACTACCTAATTTTATTTATGGCCAAAATTTTCATTGTACATCGTTGATGCATTTATGTATGTGAACTAAATTCATGAGTTCAGTGGCATAAACTATTTTTATTTTAACATTTGAATTAATAAAATATTTTCACGCTTAGTTTGTTTATGGGTTTTTAAAGTATTAGCTAAAGTGAATTGGAGAATTATAATATTACATAATCGTTTCCAATGTTAGGAGAAAAGATGTCTTTTTGTATCCCCACAAATTAATATTCAATTCCATTTTAAATGAAAACTCACTACTTGGAAGCATTCACGTATTTTCAACTGAAAGTATCATTTATGACTCTTGGAATTTGACCATAATAATGAAGTTGAGCGCTAAATAGTGTAAAGACTTTCAATCATTATTTTGGTACTACTCATTTGGCGCTAAATCATTACGCTCTATCTATGTAGTCTGATCTAACCTTTAACGTGGGTAGAGAGTGATAGGCTGCTACTAAATTCTCTCACACAAGCATTTCCCTCTTCACCGAAGATGAAACTACGAAATCAGCCTGCATGAAGTTTGAATGTGGCTTTCAGGAGTGAATTAAGTTGATCACTAGATTGGTATCTATATTTTACAGGAGGATTGTTGGTAGTGAGTTCTGATCCATTTCCAATATTAAAGAACCACTTCCGACCAACAGACTCGAAGGCATTGATTGGTGTGTGCTACATTTCAATACAATTTTAGATTTTACTCAAGTGAGCAAACAGTGAAATGACAGATTGAAAACACATACAATCATCTGATACTCTCTATTTCCTCTCCATAAAGCTGAAGTGATATATTCTCTGATAAGAGAAGGTGATGAGGTATAAATCTACAGATGATTTACCCTTTCAATTGGTTTTTATTAATGTGAGAAAATAAATTCTTATCGATGCCAAAAACGCCTATTTCCATCTTAATTCAGAATTCAACTTGTATGCAACTTAGGGGTTTCACAATATGAGAAAGCGTGCACAACATACGCTTCTCCCCACGGAACGTCAAACAGTTTTTAACTGTTTAAATAAATAAATAGGTGCAACTTTTTGTACATTGTTTCCATTCACAATGTAAAACACGTAAAAGAAATATAACCATGGAAACAAAAACAAATAACACCAATGTTTACAGAAAATAAATATTTTTTCATCTCGCTGATATTTTCGACAATTGCAAAGCAAGTACCATATAAATCGTCAGTTTGTTTCTCTTGATTTGCGTTAACGATATTTTCCTACATTCAACACAACTTTACCGAACATCCTTTGCGGTGATCAAGCGACAAACCTGAAATAGACGCATCTAACGGATTTTTTCCCTTGCAATTAGAGAACGCCGACATGTAGGAAGCGCGGGGGAAAAGTAGAAACCCGCTGCCCGCGAGCAGGCACCCCCGCCTCTGCCGCCGCCGCCGCCGCCGCCGCCGCTGCCTCCGGGGCCGCCGCTGCTGGAATGTGCGTGGTTTTTTCGGAGCCGGGCCCCACGGCGGGGTGGTAATTAGAAACAATTGTAACTTGCACAAGCGCGACGTTTCGGTCGCGCCGCGAATTTCTCCGACGCTTTGCATCCCACCCCTCTTCCCCCCGCGGCAATGCTCTCAGTGGGCCGAAGGACCGAAAGTGACACTCAATGCTAGGTTTCAGAAAGTAATGTTAATCTCACTAAGCAGACAACATTTGTTGAGTTCTTTAATGTTTAGTGCGAGTATGGTTTGTGTGTCTCATTATTTCTGAAGGCTTTCTTTAACTATAGGTATCTTTAACTATTGGTATGAATACTTTTAACGGAAATCTTACTCCATCCACAATAAAATACCTATATTAATTTTTAATTGTTTTATTTATTAATAATTTATTTTTATTTACTTTTAGAAGAAAATGAAACATTACAGTCAACTAAAATAAAAAAATTAAAAACATTTCAAAATTGGAAAAAAAAGTATGAGCAAGATGAAAAAGACAAAAATTGTGCATTAAATCAAATCACTTTCTAATTCGTATATTCCCTTCCTTTCAGTATATTATAGATGAATTTAATAACAGCTTGGAATAACTGAACCAACTCCGCACGAACGACACAACGATTTCGAATAGTAAATTGTTGATAACAACATTACTTAACTTGGTTATGATTATTTGCATCAGCTGAAATGTATCATCCTAAGGAGAAGTTTAAATTAAAAGCTTACAAAAATACTTTCTGGCGAGGCTCAGGCCGTAAAGCCTACTCTTCCGCCTAACCAGTAACATTTTAATGGTCATCGCTAATCAGTACTTTTCCGTGTACACCAGACGAACGCCGGAGCAGTACCCCAACGAACGGACGACGGACCGCACGCTATCTTCCCCTCCTTGACCCCTCCTGCACTCCTCACACACACATACATTCACTTCACTACCATAGGCACCGAGAGACCAGTCGGAAGCTTAGAGCTTGTCCTGGGTTCTCCCACTGGTGGACATGACTGGATGGGGGAAACACCGCTAGCCGACGTGTAGGTCGGCGCCGGAACTCATCCAGCTGGGGAAGATCACCACCCCCTCCCGAGAAAAAACAGTATAACGAGATTAATGATCTTAGTAGTTGACGAGCCCCGAAACACCAAATAATCAATCAAAACATTTTCATGCTCATCGAGATCATAATCCCTGACACCACCACCAGCACCACCACTACAATCATTGACTTCACTACAACCACCACCACCACCACTATCATTGACAACATTGTTGACAACATCACCATCATTGCCACCATCATCATCGGCTTCACCATCATCATCATCATCGTCATCGCCGAAGTCACCACCATCAACGCCGCCACCATCGCTATCCCATCATCAACCTCCATTATTACCAGCATCGTCATCACCATTATCTTCACCATCCCAATGGTGTTGATCTTCATCGCTATCGTCCTACATTGCCTCCTCGTTCACATTAGCCTCCACCTTCTCGTCGCCGCCGTTCCATCGCCCCTCCGTTCGCGCTTCGTTGTCTGCTACACGAGGCCTCGATAATAGTTTGTGCACGTCATAGCGGCCAGCACTTTCGATCATCTGCATAAAACTGATGCGAAATTTGAACTGCGCATGCGCAGAACATTGAGCGTTCGAGGGTGCACAAACACTCTATTAAGGAGTTTGTGCACCCTCGAACGTTAAAGCACTATCGATCTTCTGCGCTTGCGCAGTTTAAGTTTCGCATCCCTTTAGTGCATCTGCGCATGCGCAGAAGATGGATAGAGCTGTCCGCTACGGCGTGCACAATCTCCCTATTGCGCCGCCGAGAGGCGCTCACCGCCGCTGCCTCGGGAGCGGGTGCAGAATGCAGCTTGGACACGTCGCGTGACACTGTGTTGCTCGGCGCCGATTAATGAAAAGACCTCGGGCACGCCCTCGGCGCTCCGGGACAAACGCGCGGGTTCTTCGGGCGAGAACAACACGCTTTCTCGTTACACTCAATCCTCATTATTTCCCTCTAATTGAAAATGCAGGTTGTGTCGAAACAACTTACAAAACGAGTTGGAGACGGATGGGGTTTCACACGTCATTTGAAGTGAAGGATATTGAGTCTGCGAAATCTGTTTGACAAAAGAGGGCGGGGAAGTTGACAGAATTTATACCAATATTCTTTCAACAATCGTACGTTATATTACTTTGAAGGCATTTTATTAAATGATTCACTTAAAATTAAAATTATTTCGAACTTTAGCATTCCGTAGTTGATGTTTGATGAAGTGACACCTTTGAAGGTATTGGTACAGTAGCCTGGAATTTTCTAGACGTTCATTCATTCATTTGACGTCAAAAACAGTTAAAACTGAATTGTCGTGAAAGAAGTGTTTTCCGTACAAGTCCTTAAATATGGGCCTCAAACTTGTTGTAAATTAAGCGAATTTTCAGAAGAGTACAATTCTTAAGAGAAAGTCCCGAAAATAACTCTAATGATTCTTAAAAAAGAGAGCAGAACCTTTTTCATCCAAAAACCCTATAATAATAAATATTACATCATGGAGTTCGCAAACTAGCAGGCAGAAAGATGGAAATATTTTCAATATCATATGACCGTTGACACAACATTCTTTCTCATGTTGTTGCTGCAGAAAAAACATTGCAAAGAAATTGCTCATTTGAAACCATTCTAATAATTCCTCATCAGACAAGTAAGCAGCATACAATGTCATCGTGTGAAAAAGAAGTTGATACGTTCCATGGCTTCTCTGGTATCTAGCCACCCCAACTCTGCAACCTCCTCCAATGGTAAATGGTAAAGCGTCAGTAAAGAATTTCTAATTTACAGTCCTCTCCCTCGCTCTTTCTTTCTCTTGGTCTTGTATACCCTCACTGAGTATCTTCAAGGAATAATCTGATTAATAATTATTATTAATCCTTAAATATTTCATTCCTTAAATATATACTATGATGAAATACTGAGATGATTAGTACAGTTGTGAAATAATACTACACAGTAAAGATATTTTGAAGTTAAAAAACAACTTTTAAAATACAATGTGTTTCACTAAATCGCGGATTAAATCAAAACATATAAGATATGTCAAAAACTCTAAGAACCCCTAATTTTGTTTATATTGAATTATGCGCTTGATTTTTAAGATTTCTCCGTGTTAACGTAGCCTCGAAGTGAGCTTTTGCAGGTTTCCTAACATTCAGAATGACTCAATGTCTTAATGACTCTTAACAGATCAACTTTCCTCGTTGTACGTGTTTACTGACGGTAATGTTTTCTAAGCGCAGGTTTTATCCAGTATCAGCGTATTTTTATTGGCACTAATATTCGTTTAAGGGTAAACTTACCAATTTGGTTGTCAATAAATATTTCGCGTATGTTCTTTTACTTCGTATAATGAGGTGACCTACTCTTGCTGTCTAAAAGCAGCTGATTCATTCCAAAGTTGTTCAGATAAACGACTCTATGTTAACACTACCTGCCTCTGCCTGGCTCCTTCTCTCTGGATGCTTCTGAATACAGATAATCGTCTTTGTAACTCCTCCAATATCTACATAAATTTAAGCTTTTCTGGAGAAGCAGCACTTTGCTATCAAGCAAACACTGACATTAGAGGTAGATCACGATGAAAACTACCATTATGCACCTAAAAGGGTTAAACAAATCATGACCAGCAAAATAAAACTAGCTACTACTTTGTTTACTGAAAACCAATCTGAATCATTAAAAACATAATAACTAAATTTGTCAGTTTAGTCGATTTTCGTATTTCCGCGCACGTCAACTGCTTTGGTCATTGGTCGCGTAAGTGAATTTAATGTTTCTATCACGGGAGGCCTATATTTCGCCTTGCCGGGTTTTCCCCATCCAAGTATTTCCTACCAGCGGAACACCGTCCCAGTCGTTATAAGCTCTCAGCTCCCGACTGGTCTCCCGAGAAATGGTAGTGTAATGCATGTAACTGTTAAGTCTGTGAGTAAGGGGAGAGGATAGGACAGGGAAGAGGAAGGAAAGGTCGCGCGCGGTCCGTGGCCCGTTTATTAGTGCTCCGGCGTTCGTCTGGTGTTGATCGGAGAAACCACGTAAAACTACCGATCACAGCAGCTGGCCGCTAGAATTATCCTCCGGACAGCGGCTGAATTTGACCTAGCTATCTCGGTAGTGTCGAAAATATCCTACCATCGTCGGGACTCGAACCCTACGATCTCTCGGTCAGAGACCCTCCAGTGAACTGAGGTAATCTTCCGACCCATCACAGCCGGTAATACGGCCAAGAATTAATGAAAATTAATTCAATGCAATAGAACAAAGTAGCTTTAGTCTGAAGAAGATCCATTATACAACTCAATTTAATTTGTTTTCAATTCATCATTCATACAACAATTAGTTTCCAAAGACAAGTTCCAGCAAAATCAGTACTTGTGTTTCTTGACCGTGAAGTTCTGAATAACAAGGGTAGAAGTTATTTCTTCTAAATTGCAAAGCATAAATATTGAAGCACAATAAAAATGATAGACCGACATTTTATCATTTAATACCAAGCCGTAACTTAACCTGATTTGTGTTTTCATTGAAAATAAAATAGCGGTAATTTGATTGACTCGACTTTCGTTGGGATAATGGCCGAGCTGATAGGTATCAAGTCAAATACTTCATCAACAACAGCGCTCCTCGAAACGGATGGTTTTAGGTTCGAATCCAATGCGATTTTTCTGATTTACGAATAAGGTAACGTCAAACCACCAGTGTTCCGTAATATTGGCCGAAACGTAGTGTAGTGATCAGACTTCACACCTTCTCTCTCTGGGTAAAGGGATTCAAATGTCTGTCTATGCTTGTGAGATTGACAAAGCGGGGTCGTGACAAATTGTTTCCTTGGGATTTTCCCGTTTCCCCTGAACGCTATTACTTAGTCATCATCCAAGACAAGTTAATATCCTAATCACTCGTACACCAAAATCATTCATCATAGATAGCCGTACATATACGATGTTTAAACGAAAATATAAAAATATTCTATTAAAATCATACAAATAATATATTCATGCACAATTTCTTGGTAACGTCAAGTTATAATGAGTCAAACCTTCCGGAACCTAAAGAAGTCTCATATTTCGATCCGCCATGTGACGAGCGGCGCGCTGTGCACCCCTGATCCCGAGTGGCGTCCCGGGGCATGTCTCGCGTGTACGAACAGCTCGCGAAGCGGGCGTCGTCGGCGAGATTCCACTCGCCCGGGAACGGACGCGATGTCTTAAAGACGGCAATTCTCGATATTTTACAGCCGCATAAATCTCGCTGGGGGCTGCTCAGGTATCCCCCGCACGGGCGCGGTTCGAATCCCGACGAGCGCTGCGCGGAGCAAGCGCGCGCTGCGTCTGAGGGAGAGACACGCCCACTGCATCAGTCGAGAACAAATGGGGCACACGGCCAGGCCAAGTACGGACATGGAACTTTACTAGTCGACGTTATTTCATCCCTGTGCTCCGCGTGTTCGCCTACCTAGACGCAATATGTCAAATGACGAGAAAAACGTTCTTCATTTTTATTGTACCTGACGTAACAACTACCATGTTACATGAGACCAAATAGCGTACACTCTAGCGCATTAGAAAATGCGTGAAATATTTTGAGAACTAGAATAATTATAATAGATGCATAATATGTATGGTTCATTTATAAATAATAATGAATGGACGTATGAATATATACCAGTTAATATATTTTAACAACTATTACACATCGCTAAGCAATTGCTAAAAAACTCAATACCTGTTAAGAGCACTTTAAGTGTTTCTTTGAGGCTAACTGTTGCAATAAAGCTATTGTGCACAGCCTTTGCACTCAGTTATGAACGCTCGCTTGCAACATCCCTTAATTGTGTTGTATACAATAGATACAGGAGACCTGTCAAATGGCGAAGAAGATAAAGGCTTTGACAGCTGTCGACAGAGTGCTCTTTGATGACGGCGAGGACATTGGTGACGGCAGCGGTGGGGCTAGCCAGAGTGGTGATGGGAGACGTGGATGGGGAAAGAGGTGAAGCTGGAGGTGTGAGGAGGGGTGGAGGGATGGGGGTGCGAAGAGAGGGAAGATGAAAGAGGGAGGAGAGGGAGTAGATGTTGAAGGGGATGGAGAGAGGATAAGTAGGAGCGGGCGGATGGAGCAGAAGAGAGAAGGCGGTGGGTGAGGAAAAGGATTGGGGATGAGAATGCAGAGCGATCGAGGGAGTGAAGGCAGGCAAGAAAGAGAGGTGGAAAAGAGGACGGATGCTGAGGAGTAGGGGTAGAAGGGGCGAGGAGGGAGTTGGGACCGAAGGGTGAGTGTTTAATCCTTATTAAGGAAGGAAGGGAGGGAAGGTCGAATGGAGAGGGGAGGGAAAATGAAGAGAGAGGATGGGGCAGTGGGAGGAGGGACAGGTCGATAAGAAGTTAGAGAATGGGGGAAGAGGAGGGGGCAATGGGAATAGGGAAGCAGTAAGCCGGTTCGAGAGGAGGGGGAGTGAGGCGATGAGGTAAAAGGAGGCTGAGGGATGGAAAAAGCGGAGAGAAGGCTAGGACGGTGGGAGGAGGGGCGGAATGAATGGGAGAGACAGCGAGAGATTAAGAAAAGGGGGTAGAGAATGAGAGGAGAGAAGGAGCGATGGGCAGACAGGAAAGAGGGCGAGAGGGTTAACAGCCGGTTCGAAAGTAGAGTGAGTCATGCGAGGGGGAAGAGGGAAGAAAACAGCGGAGAGGAGGATGCGACATTGGGAGGAGGGGACTAAATGAGAGGGAGGAGGTGCAAAATCGACGGGGAAGAGTAGGGGAGGTGCCGGACAGCCGGTCTGCGAGTGAGGCGATGGGGCGGAAGGAGGAAAAGGGAAGGAAACAGCGGAGAGGAGAAAGGGACAAGTGGGAAGAGGGACCGGCATGAGAGGGAGACAGGAGAGATGAAGGTAGGTAGAAATAGAGAATGTGGCAGAGAAGTGGTCTACGGGAGGCGGGGAGGAGGTGCGAACTCCACAGGGAAGCGGTGGGGGAGCGGGTGGCTAGCGAGGAGGGCGAGTGAGGCGACGGCGCAGAAGGGGCGTGGGCGGCGGTGCGTTCTCGCGTCGCCTGATTGACGCGTGGCTCAAAGCGCCGCCGCCTGCGCTGTTGGCCGCCCTCGCGACGCGTCGCCGGGCGCTGCGCCGCTGTCACGTCAAATTGCGATCCCGTGTTGCGCCGCTGGCTGGTGCAATCGTGCTATTGCTTTCGTGCGGTTCAATGAAAAGGTATTCAAGCTCACGTCATTGCGGTGTCATCGTAGTTGAATATAATCTTCATTCAAAGGGAAATGTATTCGTTATTGATTTCCAAAGAATGGAATTGTCATAAAAACGTAAACAAACATGCAAAATGAATGTTATACTTAATATATACATTTTTTGTTATGGCTAATAATATATGTAATTAGGAAGAATTAAAATTGCTTCCATAGTCTTTACCATCATCATTAAACCTCAGTTTTTTATTAACATCTTTGTCAAAACTGATCTGGAAAGACCAAACCATCAACTTTTCTTTGATACATCTTAATTCTAATGTACATATCAGCTAAATTCAGTCCAATGACATCCTTTAGTTAGTCTTGTCGTTTAAACTGTCACTATCACTTGTACAATGTTCTGCTATGATGACAACACTTCACAAGATCAAATGGTTTGGTCCTCTTCAATTTTCGGAACAGGTGTTGGTTTTCCAGCAGTTAAAGAATTTCTGTATTTTCATGTAGGCGAAGCCTTTCTTCATGATTCTTGGCGAACCTTTTAATTTCTTCTTTATTTTTTTTGTTGGTATTCCAAGATTCCTGTGAATATCAGCATTTCTTACACACCATGGTGCATTCACCATTTCTTGCAAAACTTTGTTTTGGTAAGTTTGTATTATTTTGATATTGCTCTTTCGCACACACCCATAGCTGAATTCCATGAAGCCATTTAGCTTTATTTTCATAAGGAACTATCTTTCCATTTATATTTAGTGGTGGTAGATTGTTTGATTTTCTTTGCTAAAATTGACGTGAACTGATTTTTCTTCATTTATCTTTATTTTCCATTTTTTGGTCCAGTTATAAACGGCGTTACTAGCTTCTTGTAGCCGTCAGATAGAGCTAATCTCGTCTCGTGCTGCTTATCAAGGCTGTGACGTCAGTAAAAGTGGCTTTTCCTTGTTCTGGGATTGGTATATCACTGGTGCATAATAAGTACAATACAGGCCCAAGAACACTACCCTGTGTCACACCTGCTTGGATATCTTTCAGGTCAGAGTAAGCATCTCCTTGCTTTGTTCTGAACATTCACTCAGATATATATGATGTGGAAATTTCAGCATATTGTTTGGGTAGCATTTTATTTAATTTATGTAGTAATCCTTCATGCCAGACCTTGTCGAAGGCTTTCGCAGAATCCAAGAATAATACAGAACAGACTTGTTTTCCCTCTAAGGCCCTCTCAATTACATCTGGAATTCGGTGCACTTAGTGTATTGTCGAGTGTCTTTGTCTAAAGCCAAACTGATAGTCAGGAATCAAATTATCATTTTGTGTAATCGATTTTAATCTTTTAAGGAGGAGTTTTTCACATAATTGTGAAATAACTGGTAAAAGCGAAATCGGTCTTTATGATTCTACTTTGTGGGGTGGTTGGCCTGGCTTGGGTATCATAATAATTTCAGCCACTTTCCAGCTTGCAAGAAAATAACTCAGTCTAAGAGCTACGTTATATAGGCATGTCAGCATGGCTATCTCTTTTTGTGGCAACTGCTTCAATATTTGTCCGGAGATTAAATCAAATTCTGGAGCCTTCTTTGAACTTAGGTTAGTCATATTCTCATCAGCCACCTCTTTTAGAGTAATCGGAGTTATTGTTCCTGCTTTAGTATTATTCACTTCAAGAGTATTATTAAAACTGCATATCATTTGCCGTAAAGATTTCCACTAGAATTAAACCTCATGATATCAAAGTATAAAGATTGTTAGCCCAAGACTATCATGTAGTAGATCTAATTATATTGTATTAGACATCCAATGCAGTTTATCAAAATGAACGATGAAGAAAATCAGTTTTGATATATAAAGTCAACTCCACCCAATCTATGTTATTAATACCTTACTCTCGTATATTAGTTAATATTTTAGAGGAAAGTGTGGGCTTCCGCGAGTGAAGTCACTATCTGCTTAGCTATCTGGAAGACGCTGTGTCCAAGGCACAGATGCCAACGTTTCGGCACCCACTGAAACCTTCCTCGGGGCGCAATGTTGTCCTGATATTTATACCTAGGACGCAGCGCTCCCAGACGGTCAAGGAGATAGTAATATTTTAGAGGTCCGCTATTTATAATTCTACTAAACATTTAATGCGTCATTTCAACTAAGCACGAACGATTGTCAGATAGTAATTATGT